>MJUU01071094.1:38202-64079 GCA_002080025.1 Modiolus philippinarum
GCATAAAATGTAGGTCAATCCCACCTAAATTTCAGAAAAAAACTTACACCCATGGACAAAACAAGAATATGTGTCTAACGGACACAATGCCCCGCCTCACACCTATTTTGAGCAATGCTATCTTTCATGATCAGTGAGACATGAAGTTGATGGCATGGGTAAATATTTGTTATGTATTTTTATTATTTATATCCTAATGTGTATTTATATGAAGTTTCATAATAGCATACATCCGTCACAGAAAAGAAACTTAAACCTGTGTTTAAATCTCATACTATCCCCCTTTTTCCATGATCAGTGAAGCATTAAATTGGTGGCCGGGATAAATATTTATTATGATTTTTGTTTAATTATACCCTAATGTGTATTTATACAAAATTTCATAATAATAGCATACATCCTTCACAGAAAAAAAACTTCAACCTAAGGGTAAACCTCATACTACCCCCTTTTTCCATGATCAGTGAAGCATGAAGTTGGTGGCCGGGATAAATTTTTAATATGATTTTTGTTTAATTATACCCTAATGTGTATTTATACAAAGTTTCATAATAATAGCATACATCCTTCACAGAAAAAAAACTTCAACCTAAGGGTAAACCTCATATACTACCCCCCTTTTTTCCATGATCAGTGATGCATGAAGTTGGTAGCCGGGATAAATTTTTATTATGATTTTTGTTTAATTATACTCTAATGTGTATTTATACAAAGTTTCATGATAATTGCATAGATCCTTCACAGAAAAAAAAACTTCAACCTAGGGGTAAACCTCATACTACCCCTTTTTCCATGATCAGTGAAGCATGAAGTTGGTAGCTGGGATAAATTTTTATTATGATTTTTGTTTGATTATATCCTAATGTGGATTAATACAAAGTTTCATGATAATAGCATACATCCTTCACAGAAAAAAAACTTAAACCTGAGGGTAAACCTGACTTGGGACGGACGAACGGACGGACGAACCCGAACACTATATGCCCCCTACTGTCATAGGCGGGGCATTAAAACATTCATCTATAACTTGCACACAAAAAGACACAATGATTTTAACTTGACCCGGTGATGAATGGACGGACAAACGGGCGAAATTCTATATCCCATCCTCGGGCGAGCGAGGGGATGACAAGGAAACACATACTATATCCAGGGGTTTATGACTGTATGATAATAATGACTCCAAAAATGTTACAAGCACTAAGACATAACGGGTTTATGAAATAACACTAATTAAAGTAGTTCCATGTTTGATTGTACTTTCAAATTTATTGTTACATTATAGAAGTAAAACCTTTATTATTTTTATTTATATCTTGTTTGTTCATTCCTCAGCGAACATTCAAATACACAATGTAGGACTATGTACATGCAAATACTTCGCAGTTTTAGTGTGTCTTATAAAATATGAAGTACTATGCACTATCAAATACGTTGCAGCTTTAGGATGTTTTATAAAAATTGGATTAAGTACATTGACCTTGAGTCTCAATTTAAAAATGGACATACTTTAATGTCCTGTGTAAACATGTCTATAAGATATACCACTCTGACACGCTCAACACAATTAAATAATTGGTCGTTTAATTGTTAAATAATTGTCAATTATTTCCATTGTCAACCGTAATTCACTGTTAATGAAATTGTTGGACCTTTTCTACGTACACCAATGGATGTATAAGTTACGGGTAATAAAGTATCGTGTAGAAGATGTGATTTACTTGTAGTTAGTCCAATACTTGTATAATTACAAAGGGGGTATATATGTTAATATCTTAGTAGAACATATTTGATGATTGATAAGTACATTAACCCATATTTATGTATACAGCCGTTTGACCTGCTTCAAATATTTAAACATATCAGTACTTTTTAAATTGAATGAGTGTACAGATTTCAAATAATGCGGTATTGACATGGGTGTCGTAGAAACATTTCCAGAAGTTGCATAAACTGCTAATTAAATCACGTAAATCATTTGAAATATGTTAATGGCAACCTGTCAGATTTATATATACTTAATTACTATAATTATTATACACAATATATATTTACTGCAGAAAACTACACAATGCTTTCAAACTTTTATCTTGATGGAAACCCAATTTAGTCAAAAATTAGAACCTTTAATTGTTGTATTATCACTCAAAATATAATGTTTAAAATACTTACTTGGTAATCCTTTTACTTGTGGGAAAGTTAGATAAATATAAGATAAAGCTATGTCTCATTTCAGGTAAATAAGTAAATTGTGTTGAAGTTTTTCGTTATTTCAATTAAAATGATTGGTTTAATTGTTCATACTTTTTTATTTCCTTGGTTAAAATTTTCATTCTTCAATACAAACTTAAAGAGTGGTGCTAACAGTATGGATTATTCCAGATAAGCAAATTTCATGTTTAACATTTTGTGAATACTAAATTTTACATACGAAATCCATACTTTACACGTAAGAATTAAACAAACAAACAAGTTGCACAAGCATTGGAAAAAATGTTAATAATCATGTTATAAGTGGACAATTGCTGTTCAAAATTGTTCTCAAAAGGTAGAATTCGGACTTATAGGCGAGGAACACCGCTGAATCAGTACAACATCAACGTAAACGAAGGATCTCAAAGAACTGGACCGCTTACTGGCGTCACATTGGGCGTGATAGCCAGCATTTAGTTACTAAATGTAACCCAAATCCCACACAAGAAACAATTTGGTTCACAAATGCTTTTAATTATTACTGAAAATGTGCAAAAGACAATCTTGAAACGCATACATCATTAAATAAATACATATGGACATGCTTCAAAATGTTTTTTGCGGCAACAATACTTGATACTATTTCTCCCTTTTGGATGATTTTATATATATGAAATATATTGGTCAAATTAATTGAAGTTTTATCCATATAAAATATTACCTTTGTAAGTGATTGGAAGTTCAAGTTTCTGATCTGATGGCAAATATTCAGCTTGCTGTCGATTCCATTGCATCATTCGTACAATAATAATTTTACGACATCGAACTTCCAACACGTGTAAGATATTGTCAACCTCATCTTCAGAGTCGGACCGTGAATCTGAACTGTCACTTCTCCATCCTGGGATATAACTGCTGATTGTGCCTTTTTGAACTTTGGCAACAAACGGCATGCGGTCTCGACACAAAACAATGAGGTCTTTTAAACGGCGTGGTTTATCATCCCAAGTAATGTCTGAAATGTTTGGAGGAGACTTCTGTACTGTCGCATACAAATCATTCACTGTCCTGATTCGATCCGCCATTTTCCAGACCTTGGTTACAGAGACGCCGTTTTTCTCAGCTGTCCTCCATTGTCAATTCAGATAACTCCAGGGGAACTTAAATTCAGCAAAATGTCATTGCACCTCTCTACACGTATGTGATAAAAAGCCACCATACTTATTGGCAATATTTTTCTATATTTGTGACGTTTACATGGCTCACCTGTTCTACCTGTGTGTAGAGTGGAAATTAATCCTAGGACAAACTACCCAGGAGTTGTAATATTGATCCGGGACATTTAAATTTAATGTAACATTCCAATAAGATTTTCTGGACAATAGAGATAATGAATTTTAACTTTATTAATCATATTAATATGTTGTAATAACAGCTTTTCTTCATCCAATTTTTCACTTAACAGTACATTTTTGGGGAAGCATTGCATAAAGGGTTTCTTTTCACAACTATTGGGCATTGTATTTAATAACACGTCTGATTGATGGATAAATATCACAAAAGGGGTATTTATATAAATTTGTCTGGCTTGGAGTTTGTCTTAGTTCTGTTTTCGACTTTTTGTGTTTTTACATATTCGACTTTTTGTGTGTTTTTTCCTTTTCATCCTCGATATGCATTTTTTTACATTTGTATCAAAACCTCTTTCAAAACTGACGTTGTGAAATATTCTCCGTGATAAAACAGATATCTAACTTAGCTTTCTCGTGGAGAATATGGCTGTTAGCTTCGGAAATGTTACAGTCTTTGATTGATTAGATATAAGTTTTGTCAGTTAAACATTATCTAAATACCCATGCCAGCTGTTGTTCTAGGTCAGTTGTTGCATGGTCTTGTCGATTTATTACACTAACTAAACCCCTGGTTTGATCTAGTCAACTGACGTGGCTCTATAATCTACAACCAGTTGTTGTTCAACTCAATTGCTGGTCTTGTCAGTTGATCAAACCTTATCCCCGCTATACAATATATAATTTCCCTGATTGTGAGTGGCTGATCGAACGTCGCCTAAACGCAATATACTCAGCTGTTGCTCAGCACATCCCCAGACGTTGCAAACTGGAAAATATATACGCTTTACGCACTTTTTTACTCCCGTTGCTTAGATCATAAATAAGAATCAAAATGCACTGCCGCTAGCGGAGCAGGACATGCTTAACCTTCCGGAGCACCCGATGTCACTCCCGGTTTTCATGGGTGTTCACACTATGAGTGCCTTAGTTCTTAATGTCGTCTTTTTATTTCCATGCCTTGTTTTGTCTTCGTTTTTCTCTGTTGCCGTGTTTGCCATGTCTGTGGACTTTGATTTTTGAGATCATCATTTCCCTTGGTCTTTCGGTATTCTACTGCCGTTGTTTCGAAGGAAAATAAAAATAGAAATGTAATACTACCCATTACCTCATATGTGGACACAATAATAATTTTACTGAAAAAAAATGCACGAATATGATGCTTTGCTCTATTTGGTAACACTGAGTTCGGCGTTGGAATTTATTCTATAATATAGGCCTGGGTTAAATAATGCTTATTTTGATTGTTTTAAAGTTTAGAAAATTAATACACATCTTGTGTTAAAACATGCACAAAGTAATTTTTGTTCGTATTAAGGGGATGCCATTGTAATTTTAAAAGTTCTGAAATAAAGTCAACTCCAGACTCGGAAACAAACACCAAAAGTGGGAATTATGTACGCGACCTTCGGTTATCTCCTTCAATGATTAAAATAGGCCCTATTTTAACAAACATATGTATAGAACCCTACACCTTGTAAAAATACTAAAAAGTGGTTAATTTTGTATATTTTCGGCAATAATAGAGGGAAACGATGCTTTCAGAACTACTATACTTAAAGGATCACTATTCTGTCGATCAGACTATATACACTTTTGATGAAGATGTTATTGGTTGATCCGTATATCATTATGCTTGTTTCCTCTGAATATATATAATTATATGATGTGGGTCTAGCGAATTGCACAGACTATCTTAACTCTGCTTTTGGTCACGTTAGTTATAGATTTATGCCCAAAATGTGGAAAAACCCTGAGCACAAACTGTTCGTCAGTCTCTGTTTAAGAGGTTCTCGTAAATACACAAGCCTTCCATTGGGATTGAGTTTTGATATTGACATGCCTTTTACATATTCTCAAGTCTGTAAATATACATATTAAAAAAATCCACTTGTGTGTAAATATGCATGTAAACATAAAAATGCACCCAAAAACTAAAAAAAAAATATTATGTTTATACTTGTTTTTGGATACCTACACTTAAATATCTTTCCACGCAGTTTACATATATATTTACTTTTTTGAATATTATACAGAAATTAATTTTGTTCTACTCCGGTAAATACCTTTTAAATTTTATACCACATCAATTTAAACACAATTTTGAAAACCAAGTAAATAGTATTTAAACATTAGACCAAATAGATTCAAATGATTGTTGTGAAGCCATTACTATATGTTTAGTAGATTTTCATGACTTCACATGGTGTATATAATGTCCAGTAACAAATAGCTACTGAGTTTTAGTTTTTATAGTCTATTGTTATTGTACGTCCTCTAGAAAGCCAAGGTCAAATAAAGAATTGTTACCAAAAGAAAATGTGCAAAGGGACAAACAATCTTTGTTACTCTGATTGATAAAATATGTGTATTATTTATTTATGTGTTTTTACAGTACGTATTGAAAATGGAATTGTAAACATATTTAATTTTCGACCTCAGTTGTATTTAAAACCAATCGAAATTTAACACTACAATAGCCCTGAAGGTGCAAGCCACTTGAAACTGATCACATTGAAAGCACATCTAGATCTACTTATCAATAAGAACCCAATATCTGTAATAGTTATCAGACGAGGACGTGGTGTGTCTGTATAAGATCATCCCGACGGCCGGAGACCGGAGGTGTGAGCTTATATAGACACACCAAGTCCGATTGTGATAAATAATTTACATCCCAACTACTATAAATAAGCGAGGGAAAACCGATATACATTTTTAAAAATTATTTCCATGCTTATAATCTCACGAAATTAATTTTCCTTACTATAATGATAACATACATTCTTATAGTACCATACAACGATTCTGATTTTTTAACTTGGTTTCTTCATCGAGTTCGTGGTGTAATAGGTAAGTCAGAAGTCTAGCAAAGGAGACCTATGTTATTTTTCAACGTTGATTTTAAAACATAAAATTTTACTAAGTCCAAAGAACTGAACAGTTCTACACATATGGCCTTAATAACAACAAAATAAAAAGTAAAAATATCCTTTTATTCTAACTGGGGCGAGATTGCTGGTGATCCAACTTAGACCACATCACTATGGAGCGATAACGGTTGTGCGTTTTATTGATATCCCCATCTATCTAGCAGCATTCTAAATCTGGTATAATATAGTGTATACGACTACTTTATAATTATGAACATTAAAGGCGTCTTTTTTCCTGAACATTTCTTAAATAATTCTAAATAGATGACAACAAATGAGTTGCAGCAAATTGAATGTTATTTCTAGGTTGAAACATTTTTGTAAAGTAATGGTAAAAATTCTCAGTATGCAACTGACGACTTCCCAAATACTGTAGAATCTTGTATATTTACTGTCTTTTTGCCATCATTTGTAATTTTCTATCCGAATTTTTACGAAATTCAACAGTTTTGTCTGATAGAGGACTAAACCCATGAAACCCTTTTGTACTCCCCAATGAGCACCTCACCGTTCTATTATCAAATTGGTCTACTACTTACTTCACGATAATAAATCATTTTGCATCTATACGTATTGCATAACACTAGCTGTGTATTAGAGACAAACAGCAAATGTAACACAGAAAAAGAAATCAAAATAGCCAAACTAACCAATTTGTATTATTTAGCATGAAAATTTAGGATAATACATGTATCATATACATAATAATAGTAACGACCTAGGTATCCAGGTAACATAATATATATTCAAATATGATTTTTATTTTAATCTTTTTGGTTATTTGTTCTCTATCTGCTTTTACAAATTTTTGTGTATGGTCTTCCAAATAGTTTTGATTTGATCTGCACTGAAGAGACATAAGTTGTCGAAATGGCCATATGCAGAAACTGTTACTTTGGTATTTTGTTATTCGATACTACTGCTGGTGGACTGTTAGTCCCGAGTGTATTCACCAACCCAGTAGCCACTACTTCGTTATTTTTTTTTATTCGATACCACTGCTGGTGGACTGTTAGTCTCGAGTGTATTCACCAATCCAGTAGCCACTACTTCGGTATTTTGTTATTCGATACCACTGCTGGTGGACTGTTAGTCCCGAGTGTATTCACCAACCCAGTAGCCACTACTTCGGTATTTTGTAATTCGATGCCACTGCTGGTGGACTGTTAGTCCCGAGTGTATTCACCAACCCAGTAGCCACTACTTCGGTATTTTGTTATTCGATACTACTGCTGGTGGACTATTAGTCCCGAGTGTATTCACAAACCCAGTAGCCATTACTTCGGTATTTTGTTATTCGATACCACTCTTGGTGGACTGTTAGTGCCGAGTGTATTCACCAACCCAGGAGCCACTACTTCGGTATTTTGTTATTCGATACCACTGCTGGTGGACTGTTAGTCCCGAGTGTATTCACCAACCCAGTAGCCACTACTTCGGTATTTTGTTATTCGATACCACTGCTGGTGGACTGTTAGTCCCGAGTGTATTCACCAACCTAGTAGCCACTACTTCGGTATTTTCTTATTCGATACCACTGCTGGTGAACTGTTATTCCTGAGTGTATTCACCAACCCAGTAGCCACTACTTCGCTATTTTGTTATTCGATACCACTGCTGGGGGACTGTTAGTCCCGAGTGTATTCACCAACCCAGTAGCCACTACTTCGGTATTTTGTTATTCGATACCACTGCTGGGGGACTGTTAGTCCCGAGTGTATTCACCAACCCAGTAGCCACTACTTTGGTATTTTGTTATTCGATACCACTGCTGGGGGACTGTTAGTCCCGAGTGTATTCACCAACCCAGTAGCCACTACTTCGGTACTGACTCGAAAACCGATTTAATTTCAAAACGTGCAATTACTTAATTTATGAAAAAAAATGTTTAACACTAAGGAGTATCTCCCTCTTGCATAGTTCTGTCCTTAGCTGATTTTTGCTTTACTATTTAGACCCTATTGGTAATTTGTTCTCTATTAACTTTTACACATATTTCGGTTTATATTTCTATTTCGGATTTCCAAATGTTTTGATTGATCTGCACTGAAGAGACATAAGTTGTCGAAATTGCCACATGAAGAAGCTAAATTCACAGTAACTTTGGTATTTTTTATGTATTATACATGTTTCTTATTATGGTGTGGAAAATATAATAACGAGTTATTTAATGTCAATTTATTACCAAAATCATTAGTATTCTAAAAAGTGATAGTTCGTTAGAATTTATGACATCTCATGCAAGTTAATCGACACATATCATCAACATATTCATCAACACCACAATATTTTGCCCATTGTTTGCATCTATTGTCATAATCTCTACATGGTCCAAATGCTGGACCACCACCGGGACCCATGTATGAGGCTGCTGTAGTAGGGCCATGTTGATTGTTGTAGCCTGTTGTTTGTGGATAAAATGGCGCTGCTGTTGTTCCATAATTGTTATTCGGAGCAGGTGGCGGCCGTGTCTGCCTCTGTTGTTTGGGTTGTGGCTGATGCTCAGTAACAGGTGTGACAGGCGATGGCGGATTGGACGGAATGATGGATGGTCGTGGAGTTGTGGTAGACATCGGAGTAGTCTGAACAAGTTTGACTGGTGCTTAAATCAAATCAAATTGGACAGTATATATATAATTTAAAATAGAAAAATAATTATCACGGCAACTGTGAGTATTTGAAGAAGAAAAAAATGTCTAATCCTTGAGACTTATAAAACAACTTCGACAATCACTTCAATGTACATTAAGTGTAATTTGAAATAAGAATATACAACATGACTACCAGTTGTTGTTACTGAGAAACTGACATAATTATAAAAACTCAACATGCTCACTAGACCATGAAATTGAGGTCAAGGACAAAAGCCATATAACAGACTGTCATATACTACCCAAGGCCAACCCATATACCAAATAGCATTGATCTACCGCATGTAGTTACTGAGAAACTGACCTAATCACGAAAACTTAACATGCTCACTAGACCATGAATTTGAGGTCAAGGACAAAAGCCATATGACAGACTGTCATGTACTACCCAAGATAAACCCATATATCAAATATCATTGACCTACCAATTGTTGTTACTGAGAAACTGACATAATGATAAAAACTCAACATGTTCACTAGACCATGGAATTGAGGTCAATGACAAAAACCATATGACAGACTGTCGTGTACTACCCAAGACCAACCCATATATCAAATATTATTGACCTACCACTTGTTGTTACTGAGAAACAGACAATGATAAAAACCTACCATGCTCACTAGACCGAAATTGAGGTCAAGGACAAAAGCCATGAGAGGCTGTCATGCACTACCCACGACCAACCCATATATCAAATATCAATGATCTACCGCTTGTAGTTACTGAGAAACTGACCTAATCACAAAAACTTAACATGCTAACTAGACCATGAAATTGAAGTCAAGGACAAAAGCCATATGACAGACTGTCATGTACTACCCAAGACCAACCCATATACCAAAAATCATTGACCTAACACTAGTAGTTACTGAGAAACTGACCTAATCACAAAAACTTAACATGCTCACTAGGCCATGAAATTAAGATCAAGGACAAAAGCCATATGACAGACTGCAATGTACTACCCAACACCAACCTTTATACCAAATATCATTGACCTACCACTTGTAGTTACTGAGAAACTGACCTAATTACAGAAACTTAACATGCTCACTAGACCATGAAATTGAGATCAAGAACAAAAGCCATATGACAGACTGTGATGTACTACCCAAGACAAACCGATATACCAAATTTCACTTATAGTTACTGAGAAACTGACCTAATCACAAAAACTTAACAGGAAAGTTTACGCCGTCATACTTTGTACGCCTATGTCTCGCTTTCCGCGACTTTCGTCGCGGGGAGACAAAAACTGCCTAAGAACAACCAGGGACATATGAAATTGATTTAGCATCTCAGATTTGCAACTCTTTCTTAACAGTACTCACAGAGCGGGAACACCCAGATTTAGAAGTACGATTCAACATCTCAAACATAGAAAGCAGTCACAGCCTGCTAAGCACACCTCATTTCGCAGCATTGTCACATGTTAAACATGTCAGTAAACAGATTCATTAAACAGATTCATCTATGCATAAAATGCAGTTCACAGACTGCATCCAAAGCATTCAATGCAGCTGTCATCCCAAAATGCATCATTCATATCAATATGGCTGATGTGGAACATGTCTGTAAGCAGGAATGGACTTTAACCATTCAACCCAACCAAGACGCACATGCGCAAAATGTAGGTCACAGACAGCATCCGAAGCATGCATTGTTGTTGTCATCCTAAAATGCATCATACATACCAATATGGTTGATTTGGAACATGTCAGTAAGCGGGATGGACTTCAACAATTCTACCTAACCATGTCGCTCATGCATAAAATATAGGTCACAGACAGCATCCGAACCATGCATTATTGTTGTCATCACAAAATGTATCATACATACCAATTTGGTTGATGTTGGACATGCCAGTAGCCAGGAATGGACTTTAGCCATTCTTCCTAACAAAGTCGCTCATGCGTGAAATGTAGGTCACAAAACAGCATCCGAAGCATGCATTGTTGTGGTCATCCCAAAATGCATCATGCATACTAATATGGTTGATGTGGAACTTGTCAGTAGGCAGTAAAGGACTTTAACCATTCCCCCTAACCAAGTCGCTCATGCGTGAAATGTAGGTCACAGACAGCATCCGAAGCATGCATTGTTGTTGTCATCCCAAAATGCATCATACATACCAATGTGGTTGATGTGGGACTTGTAAGTAGGCGAGAATGGACTTTAACCATTCTTCCTAAGCAAGTCACTCATGCGTAAAATGTAGGTCACATACAGCATCCGAAGCATGCATTGTTGTTGTCATCCCAAAATGCATCATGCATACCAATATGGTTGATGTGGAACTTGTTAGTAAGCAGCAATGGACTTTAACCATTCTTCCTTACCGTACGCCGACGCGGACGCCGACGCTAGGGTATCACATAAGCCCCCTCACTTCGTGAGGTGAGCTAAAAATGTCTTCAAATTTGGCTTGGCCTGAACAATGGCCTGGCCTGACCTCAATTTTGGCTTGGCATGGCCTCAAAGCTTTTTTTTTCTTTCTTATATGTGACATAACATTATTTTTTCTTGAAATCCTAATAATTCAAATTAATTCTCAATTATACAATAGTCCACTTTTATCCCATAACCAGTATTTTACATTCAAGGAGCCTTTGTTTCATACAATAACCAGTTATTTACATTCATGGAGCCTTTGTTTCTTTTATCAACTACAGTTTGATAATCTGCAGAAACGGTGATTTTTTTTTAAAATGTGTTTGCTATGATGATATACACGATTTTTTTATCTGGTATCGCTCACATTTCAAATTTTTGTAACGATTACACTCATGTAAAAAAATCTTCGTCTTATTCTCTCATTTCGCTTCGCTCCACTGTAGAAAAGACAGAATTTCATACATTCATAAAAGATAGGATTTTTGATATGCTCTCATGTAAGAAGATTTTACACTTCCATATCATTGCAAACTTTCTGTTTGTTCCATTCGAATTTGTTTCCATTCGAACATAGAAAAGTAAGAGTGGTTTAAGGAGAGAAAAACACTAGAGAGACTTGTTTGTCGTCACAATCTTGGCTTTGAAGGTACATATTTCTGACAAATCTGTTTGAATCTAATATAAATTTCGGACTACCGGAAGCAGTTGTGAAAACTGCTACATTGAATAAAAACTTTCAATTGTATTTGAACATTCAATTCCATAAAATATTTCAATTTTTGAATAGAATTTATACTCAAAAAGGGAGCCATTGATTCTATGAGAATAACATATCTGTAATAACAGGTGTCAAATTCAGATTACACCTTAACAAATCACATTTTACACTGCTGCAATCTGGTGTGTAATGTTCCCCTACTTAGCCCATACTCTAGAGTAATGAGGTGGTGTGTCTGCAGGACAGTAACTGGTTTACAGATTGTATGGAGTACAAGTATTATAAGTATGTATCTTCATTTTTGCAGTATATTTCGTGCCAAGTCTGACATGAAAAAAATACCTTGTGTTTTATAGAAATTTCCTATTTTATCAAAATTTTATTCTCTTAAAAATTCTGAGGCTTCATTCTGTGTATGGCACTTTTCGGATGTCCTTGGTACTAAATTTGGTCTCATAGTTTGATATTTTGATAACGAGCACTTCTTTTTGAACTACCTTTGGATTATAGCTTTCCTTATTGTTTGATTTTAATGCTGCTGATTAGAACACGCCACGGTGTACAGCATAACGAAATTTACCATCTATTATGCAACTTGGGTATTGATTGTATTTCAATAAAAGTAATGAAATAAATCAGAACGCCACAAAGCTCAAGCATTAGCAGTTTGAAACCCTACAGAAACTTAAAGTTATATCAATTGCAAATACCTTGAATTCTATTACCAAAAAAAATTAATACAGAAAAGGTACAGAAATTCAATGACAGGAATTTAGAATATTACTGCAGATTTTTACTTGCTGCAAACAAATACGTAAACTTTGAGAAAAGAGTAAAATAACGACAGTAGAAGTCAGTAACATTTACTTAATTTATTCAATTTTATAGTCTTTTTGACAAGCCAAAATCTTCTCCTATCGCAAAGAAGAAGACCAGTTTATCACCACAACGCAGAGTCCAGTTGCATGAAGTTGTAACATTCCTTTCAAATTTAATTCTATGAACTATTTTTTACTTTTTTTTAAACTTGAAGCACCTGACAATTACTTAAGAAGTTTCAAAATAAAACAAAATACTGAAGTTACTGTAAATTTAGTTTCTTCATATGCGCATTTTCACAATTTATGTCTCTTCAGTGCAGATCAAATCAAAACATGTGGAAATCCATAAACACGAAATATGTGTAATGGCTGGTAGAGGACAAATTACCAATAAGATCTAAAAAAGAAAGCCGCAAAGACGAAACGAATTTCTTGACTAACGTGCACACTCATCACAATATTTTATTCTATATGTGAAAATAAAAAAATATAATAAATAATTAGACGATAAACTTATGTTTATCATCGAAGGAAACGAATTTATATACGATTTTCACTGTGCTTGCACATTTTCAAACTCATTTGATAAAATGACGCGTATTTCTCATAGTTGTTATACTCCTAACCAAAATGTATTTATAAATGCGCAAAAATTCTTCTTGCAGTCGAGCTGAAACTCGAAAGCCCTGACAATCTACACGCGAAAAAAAAATCATAGTCATAAAGAAAAAATAAAGAAAATAAATAATTTATTTATGCTGAATTGGGAACTTGATTGGAGAACTGATTAGAAATACACAAACAAAACGCACAATTTATATAGGTTATTCCGTAATACGTGAAAATAATCGACATTGGTGATTTTCGTATGTATCTCTAAACCATTTGTTATACATAGTAATTAAACACCGATATATCGTTGTCGACAAATAACTACGCGACAGGCGAGCTGAATTTCTTGATAGAGACAGACCAAAATACTGTATATTTATGCTGTATGTTATAAAAAAATTATATAGCAACACCATCACTATTCGACTCACGAAAACGGATTTGAAAGCACCTTACGAACTATATTTTATCGGAAGCGCGCAGCACTTTTAAATGGACGTTAATAGGCTTGTCTCTCTCAAGCGATCACGTGACATATCGCAGATAGTTTCATAGTTATTCAGCCACTTCGTTGCTTCCGGGTAATAATTAAAAAAGGGAAATGTTTAATATTATAAATTTGAAAGATTTAACATTTATTCGACTGCAAAATTTCCATATATTTGAATGCTAGCAATTTTTAACATATAACGAAAGACCAGGTATTAAGTCAGAT
This sequence comes from Modiolus philippinarum, assembly GCA_002080025.1. Taxonomy (NCBI): domain Eukaryota; kingdom Metazoa; phylum Mollusca; class Bivalvia; order Mytilida; family Modiolidae; genus Modiolus; species Modiolus philippinarum. The sequence continues at coordinate 52,590 of MJUU01071094.1, forward strand.
CAAAATATCATCGAAGCCAACCCAAATTTGAGACAAAGTTAAAAATTGCCTGTGTCCTGGCCAGGCCAGACTATTGAAACCAGGTTATGTTTTAGAGCAAGCTGTACATTAACCTATATTATTTATACAAGTACAATATATCGGTGAACGTATTTTAAGTTCGATTTCATGATAAATTCATTCGTTTGGTATTCTACAACAAGAAAGAATTATATGTTTTTTATGGTGGACATTTTTTATCTACTTATTCTAGTTTTACCTGGAGGTGGTGTAGGTATAGAACATGTATTACATGTCAAACGACAGTTGTCATGAACATAAGGATTACTCTTGCAGTACACTCCCCAGTGTTGACAATTTTTGTCTCCGTCCAAACAAGATGGAGGCGGGGGTGGTGGTGGCGGTGGTTTAGTCGTCTGGATTGGTTCAGGTGGCACATAAATTGGACGTGGATCTGAAAGTATTATCATTTATTTACGAAATGCATTAAACCCAATTAAGCCAACGAATGAAATCATATAAGGTATCCGTTTTTGTGATGGAATAAGAATATACTACACTATAATATACTATAGTGGCTTTGTGTTGTTATTACTACCGTTTTGGGTTGTTGTCTCTTTGACACATTCCCCGTTTCCCTTCTTTTTTTTCTACATACTGAATTCGATGCAAATTGAGAATACTGTTGTCGTTGTCCGTCAAACAGTATGGAAATTAAAGTAAGCTGTTAATTACTGTTATTGTTTTATGTCATCTCAAATATGTTGCCCGTTAAAATTTCTGCTTATGTTCTTTCGTTTTGATTTCGTTCATCTATCCCCTGAAACTCGTCAGTTTTTTCATTCCAGTTTAGGCAAATATTGATCAAAAGTTGAGAATTATGAGTACGAATTAGTGTGTCGCACGATAGATGCAGAAGTACGTGATGCAGAAAACACCGATAACAAAACATTTCATCAATGAAAAATATAACTCCTAAAAATATTTCTAAATTTCAATGTTTTTTTTATATATTTATATAACTAATTATAAAAAAAAATATTGAACAATTGAAGAACCAGAAAATCAATTCTTGCTATACGAGAGTTCTAAACTAAAGCAAATCTATGATTTTCAAAATATTTCACTTGATTGAGTTTGTATGACGAAGGACATTTCGTTATGCACTCGTTTAGACATGTTGTTTTTATATCCTGATAGATATCGCTATTTTAAAGAACTAATCATATGCAAAAACCCTTAAACAAATTAAAACTCTAAATACACATGAGATGACTGGTCTGTCAACAGGGCTTATTGTCCCTTGCTGTGTTCGCAGTTTCATACGAAAATATATACGCCCAAAGCTATTCGAGAAACAGAGAACCGAATTTCTCGTTTATGAAACTTTTTCCAACTCTTCATTGTATATTTCAGTACAGAAAATTTAGGAAGTTGTCATTAAAAATCTACTCGTGTTTGTATCAACATAGCACTTTAACATACATTTAACCCGTTAACATAAACATACCAACATATACAGAATTGGTCTGCTGTTGTAGTCTCTGTTCAAATGGCTGGTTTGGTCCTACAAGAAATGATAAAAATTACTTCGTATTTTAGTCTGAATATGCCAATCGAATTGTAGTTCTAAGTATATGCATAATATTAATATCATTGATATTTCTGATTGACAAATTTAAACTCGTCTAAATGCAAATGCACTTCCAAACAGCTTAACACTAAGACCCTTTCCGTTTTTCGTCGCTAAAACATATGAACATTTAATAGAGGGCAACGCCGAGCGCAGCATGTTGAACACTGAAATTTGAACAAGTGCAATTCAAAATAAATGAGGACACAGTAAAGAGCTAAACACGGTAATTAAGTGGACACAATAAAAAAAACTTGACCCAGTAATTAGCTACACACATACTAAGGAAAATAAAAAAAATAGCCCGTATATATATATATATATATATGTGTGTGTGTGTAGGAAATAAGAGGCATGTCAAATTCGTCAACATTAACTACTTTAACTATACGATAAGAGGAATCAAAAGCAATGAACCCCATTAAAATCCAATACAAAAACAAGAGCTGTCGCCGAATGGCAGCGAAATATACCCCCGCTCATTGAACCCTGAATCGATATGGTAAGTGCATATTTAAGTAGGTGTGGACACAATACAAGTATGGGCAAAATGATGTAATCTTCAAGAAAGAATTTTTACTAAGGGTGCCAATGAAAATACTCCGTCAAAATCAGACAAAAAAAATCTCTCCTTTTTTGCCTCTTTGACATTTTACACAATAATCATAAGCGTTACAGAAATTTCATTACAACAAAATAATTATATTCCTTCATGCACATCTCAATATTGTGTCCTTCCAACACAATAATTATATTCCTTCATGCACATCTCAATATTGTGTCCTTCCTTTGTGTAAAGTTTCATCAAAATCCTTTCAATGGCTTAAGAAGAGTTGTGCATACGAGGTAACTCATACATAGGGAATCTATGAAAAGTCAAATTATCTCCCCTTTCTGGTTTTGGACAATAATTATATTCCTTCATGCGCACCTGTTTCATCAAAATCCTTTAAGTGATGTAAGAGGAGGTGTGCTTACAAGGTGACCCATACATAGGGAATCTATGAAGAGTCAAAGTCAAATTATCTCCCCTTCCTGGTTTTGGACAATAATCATATTCTTTCATACACATCTCAATATAGTGTCCTTCCTTGTATAGTGAAAAGTTTCATCAAAATCCTTCAAGTAGTTTGAGGAGTTGCGCTTACAAGAAGTGTGGACAAACGGACAGGCGGACGGACGGACAGACAGACAGACAGACTAGATGATTCCTATATACCTCCCAAACTTTGTTTGCGGGGGTTTAATAAAAGATTTAACATATTTTAAAAATTGCAAATTCAGCCCCTTTGACCCTTTATCGCTCGGAAACAGTAAGAGCTACGCCATATCGGTTGGCATATTACCGAAAGCCTATATCAAGAGGAATCCAACGAAAAAAAATCTCATCAAAATCCTATTAAAAATAAAGATTTCACATATTTTGAAAGATTGCTGTTTTTGGCACCATTGACCCTTGTAGTTTGGAAATGGTAAGACAAATGCCAAATCCGTTGATGTACTAATGAAAGCTTGTATCAAGAGGAATGCAAAGAAAAAAATCCCATCGAAATCCGATGAAAAATAAAAATTCTAGGGAATCTGCAACTTTGCAATTTTGTCCCCATTCGGCCCCTCACATCTCGGAAAATAAAAAGTTTTCAAAAATCTGATGGTGCAGCTCTATGTTTATTATCAAAAGGAATCCATTGCCAATAACTGCATCAAAACCGGACTAAAAATGAAAAAAATGAATTTTTTGAAAATCGCCCCTTTTGGGCCCCATTTATCTCATGAACGGTACATGCCATGTAAAATTCTTTGACACACTACTGAAAGGAAATTAAATTAGGAACACACTGAAAGAAATCTCATCAAAATTCAATAAATAATAAATATTCTACAGCCAAATATGTGAAAACAGGGCAGGGGAAAAATAGCCCAAACCCACCCCAGCCTTATTTTGTGCCAAGGATTGGTCATCTGGAACTTAAGTCATGGACCAAAAACAAAAGTGTCTAAAGACGACGACGACGACGACAGCAACGCCATACCATTATACGACCTCAAATTGTTTGCGGTCGTATAAAAATACCATCATCATTTTCTAATTGGTGCGTTATTGTCCTTATCAGTAATCTGTATTCTTATTGTGGTGTATTGTGCATTGAAATAGCTAGTTGCTGTTCTGCCTTTAATGTTGATTTCTGAGTTTTTGAATATGGAATTATGATATTCATGGTGAAACTAGCAGCAAAAGACAAAACACAAACTTACTAGTTTTACTTGCAAATTAAAGATAATAACAGAATTTGGAAGTAAAAATGGGTGCTGATCGAATAAAATACTTGTCGCATTCTCAGACTTTTGAATCAACGAACGAAAGGTTTCCCGCCATTCTATAAATTTTCTAGCGTACATAGATTTTGCCCAGCATTAGAAATATTTCTTCTCTCCAGATACCGAGTTAATATTTCTTTTGAGCTTCACCCTTGAAAGTAAAAGTTTGATTTTAACATTTGAACCTTGAAAATAGAATTTTTTCTATCCCGACCGAAGAAATATTTCTAAACCAATCTGTCATCCGAAACAGCGTCTATATTTTCAAAGTTATTTTTTGTTCATTATTTGTATCTTTATCAAGCATGGTGACCTATACTTTTCATTGCAGGTTGTCCATTGTGCCGATTTATGAAAAATGGATGGAGATAAGACCGGATAAGCATTAGAATAGCAATGTTTGATTTTCCGAATACCAGAACATTTAAGTTTCATTTCTGAGTATATGCTTGACACTAAAAAGCGTTCACAGAATTCGCAATCAATCCAATATTTGTTCGCAGAAGCTCAAAGATATAGAAGCTGGATCTTCCGAGTTCTAAAGGAACCTTACATTGTAAACAAACCGTGACAATACAGCATTGTTCTAATGAAATTCATATATTCTACTCTCTGCAAAGCTTACTTTGACTTTGTGCCTGGGCATTGTTTTGAGGACCATATGGATTAGGAATGCTTTGGCTATATTGTGGATTGTTCCCATACGGCTGTTGATGACTTTGTGCTGGTGCCATATATTCATGCCTTCGCTGCTGTGTTGTTGGTTGAACAGCGTATTGTGGTTGCATGTTCTGAACAGGTGCTGGCCGAGGATGATGGGGGTGTGTTTGCTGAGGTAATGGTGACTGTTTTACCGGGACGTTTTGCTGTTGCACGGGATATTGAGGTTGGGTATTTGGCCGTCTCTGTTGCACAGGGTACTGAGGTTGGTTACTTGGTTGCCCTTCTTGCACAGGGTTTTGTGACTGATACTGTGACTGATAATGGGCTGGCTTAGGATTTTGTGCTGCTACTGGTTGCACGTATTGATATTGCTGTTTTTGTTGCCCTGCTGGCATTGGTTGCGTACGAACTGTTGGCTGATGTGCATTCACAGGCATTTCTGAAAAGGCATTGATTAAGCTAATCAAACTTTTAATAATTCTAACTAAACCACTGCATCGATTTCAACAAAGTTGCTCTAGAATTCATTTAAAAGTGGCGTTTCAGGCGCGGATCCAGGCAATTTGAAAAGGGGGTTCTAAATAAAATTTAAAGAAAATATCGCCGAGCGGAGCGATGCGCGAAAATTTTTGGGGTTTTTTCTTAGTAAAACACTAGGATATTCATTAAAATACATGAGGGGGTTCCAACCCCCGGAACCCCCCACCCCCCCAACCCCCACCCCTGGATCCGCCAATGCGTTTGAGAAGCGTAAACAGATAGCATTTTTATGGTTTCATGAATATTATATTCCTTATCTTCATGATTTTAAAAGTGACGGCTTTAAAGAATAATGAAAACAGTTTTTGAATAATTTCATAAAATCAAATTACATTCATTTTACTGATGTACTTTGCAATTGCAATTTTAGATAGAAATATTATTATTGAGATAATGCAATCAGGAACAGAACAACAGCAACAAAACACGAGGAATATTTGCCTCGTTTGTTTTTCTTATTTTTGTACCTATTTAATTACTTCTAATTAGCAATTTAGTCCTAAAAGAAAAGACTGAGAATCTTATGGTATTCTTCAAATAATTACTTGGAGCTGCTGCTGCTGTATGCGAATAATAACCAGTTTGGTTTGTCTGGACACTAGATGGAGCTGCAGTTGCCTTCGCTGGCATCCATCCTATAACAGAAATTAATCACAAAAACATTTCCTGTAAAAAGTTTGTCAGGGTAGCTTGTCATTTTGTTCAATTAAAATAACGACTGTGCCATACCTGATTACTAAATAACAATTTGACAATATATATAGATATACGTACGTTAAATTAAAAAAACTTGCAAGGCATTTTGATATTGAACTGCGTCATCGCTGATGGACTTTGATAAATGTAAAACTTTGACAATATAAGCCAATCATATTTTTCTGCATGCATGTGGTAGCCTTAAGAATGTGTTTTTCGTATGAGAGAGAAGACATGGAAATGCCCTAAACGGTTGTGTATATCAACCTGAAATAAAATAACTTAGATAATTTGTATGTCGACTTAGTGTTTCTTTGATTTTCATGTGAAAAAGCATTGTCTAATTATTACCGGTTAGATTTTTACCATGCACATATACAGCGTACTTGAACATAGGCCAATATTAACTGGTAAGACTACACCAGACACATGCTGTACTTCAGCGTTGACAAATATCCGGTAACAAGTTTCAGGACAAAAATTGCAGAATACTTAGCGGTAAGAATTACATCGTAACATAGTATGCTGGAGCATGGCCCAATAAGTAGCTGCCAGAATTTCACCGACACATAATTTACTGGAACATGGACAAATACTAAGTGGTGAGACTTTAACAAATACGGAAATTACTTTTACGGACACATATTTTACTAAGCATGACTGAATAATTACCAGTAAGAACTTTACCAGACACATATTGTACTTGACCATGCCCCGATTCTTACCGGTAAGAGTTTCAAAGGACACACATTGTACTTGAGCTACGCGAATACTAACCGGTTTAATTTTACCAGACACATATTGCACTTGAGCATGCCCAAATACTTACCGGTAAGAAATTTACCAGACACATATTGTACTTGAGCATGCCCAAATACTTACCGGTAAGAACTTTACCAAACACATACTGTACTAGAGCTTGACCTAATACTAACTGGTTAAAACTTAACCAAACACATATTGTACTCGAGCATGCCCAAATACTTATCAGTAATAACTTTACCAGACACATATTATACTTGAGCATGCCCAAATACTAACCGATTAAATTTTTACCAGACACATATTGTACTTTAGCTTGGCCTCATACTAACCGGTTAGAACTTTACCAGACACATATTGTACTTGAGATGTTTGTTGCTGCACAGGGCTTTGTTTGGGCTGGGTCGGGCTGATTTTTTCCTGACCTGTAAAAGTTCGATGATATGTCAAATAAGTCGATAATTTGTTATGTCTGTTCAAATAATTACAAAACTGTAAAAATAATCTTCTGTCGATGCTTGAATATTTAAGGGAGTATGAGCGTCACATTTCAGAAGCATTCGATACCCTCGGGTTTTATCCATTAAAATAGGGTTAATTTTTTTTGCACATTTATTATATTTTCTTGGACATAGGTCACCTTAAAATACTGAAAACAGACAATGCATAAAATTTTATAAACTTCCAATTATATTTTAAAATAATTTAAGGCATATAAACAGCTAATGGAAATTGAAGGAAAACGCCAGAGGGAACTGTTTCCCGCCAAAATTTTGACGTCCTATATCTCAAAAATTCTTGCATGGATTTTCAAAATTTTTTGCTCGTGTTGTTCTATTAGCAAAGTTCTTCAAAACAAAAGGTCAGTATTTTAATTTTAATTACAAAATTTCTGACACTCGTACTCCCTTAAGTTCACAAACATATGCAGCGGATGCTGTAATATTCCTCTTCACATTCTGGTTAGAGCAATGAGTAAATAATCTCTAATTCTATTCATATAAGTTCCATCAAGAGGCAAATTTCGATATCCTTTCAATCCCAATTCATCTAGGTTCACGTTTAATTTTTACTATTCGGATAGTTAATAATACATCTTAAGTACTAGTATATCATATATATGATTTATGACATTCGATTTATTTTATGGTCACAACCCGATAGCTTAAAACTTCATCTGAATGAATTTTTTACATTCATATCCAAAATTTATAGTGGTATTCAAAGCTTTCAGTCATTTGTTATGCTCTCAGTATCGCCGGTCGAAGTTTATGTGCAGTGACTGAATTACAATCCCAGCTTTACTATAACAATTGTAGAAAGCCCTCCAGCAAAGTATGATATTATGTAAGGCTTTTTGAAATCCATACAAGTTTTCATTTTTTTTTATCGGTCGACTTTGCTTATAGTTTCAACAACAAAAATGATTTTGCAAAAAGCTACTAACTACAAGCACAAGATTCATCGACATGCTTAGAAATGTGTTCAGATATAATGAAAGTATATAGAGTGTACACACAGAACAAAATAAAAAGCATATTTCTCATTTTTTGTTTTGTTTTCAAAATTGCAATGACAAATGACAACTGTTTATTACTTTGTTTGCTTTAGCTGTATTTGTGTTTACATATGATAGTGCATACCCAATACCCTTTATTTTAATATCCAATCTAAAGTCGAATTAAGTGATGTATACTGCATGCTGTGTCATGAATATTACTTTTCAGAGGCAAAGCTTAAGTCGTTAACAATAGATTAGATTTGTCTTCACTCCGTTAGTTTTTATGTTTAGACACACTTGATTGTCAGTTTTAGTTTTCGCAGATTTTGACAATGAATGTGTTTTCATTAGGGATCAAAGCAGACCGAAAACCAAAAGATGAATAAAAACTGACACAGAAAAAAAATCTGTTGGTGAAAAGCCAAAATTAGCCAAGAATAAAGTTTTGCACCATGGGATACACCAAAATTTTTAACAAAATTCCAAAAGTAACGTACGTCAAATTTAAAGATTTTTTGGGGCGGGCATCGAAGCCCTGGATTACGGTGTTGCTGAATACCCTCGAGTACTAGCAAATTACCAGCAGCGGCATTAACCCATCGGTGATTGATAACAAATTTTAAAAGTGAATGTTAATTTAGTTTTGCGAATGGCCACTTCGACAATAAACGCCCTTTCTGTGGTGGTCAAATCTTAATATAGACAGAAAATGTGTAAAAGCTGATAGAGGACAAATAAACAATAATATTTAAAAGACGCGTATTTGTCCATTTGTCTTTGGTACCGTAAATAGCAAAAGCCAGCGATCAGGTTCAACCAATTTAAAGGTACACAAATCTCCCCTTGTTTATCTCGTTTTCTTATAGTACATGTGGACTATAAACGACAAGACCACCCTCTTGAACAAGAAAGGAATGAGGAAAGAAGTTTTTTGGATAGAAGGGTCAAGAGGTATTTGCAGCCAAATGACCACCAAAGGAGCAAAGTCTGTTAGCAGGATACTTTCTTAATACGGCAGAAGAATCAAACATAAAAATTTCAAAAAGAATTATTATGTTTTTGTAGAAATCGGCAGTATGAGCGTGAGGCCAGTATACTTGAAAATATGGGAAATTGCTTGGATGTTTGCTTTATTTAGTTTCAGTATCCACTCTTGTATCTAACAATAATAGATAAGGATAAAGCCAGAGCTTTGTAACAAAGGTGTGTGGATATAAATTAAGCATCTGCCCGATCATTGCATTGTCGTCATGATTCGGCCGCATTGTTAGTATCTGACAATTTTACATATTGGCAGTATTTGGCATTGCACAATATCATGTTCTTCCATAATTGATGATGTTGTTATACCAAATCTATTTAGAAGTATTTCAATTGAAGTTTCATATGTAAGAAGGCTTGATATCATAGTCAACGGAAATTATGTCCTTAGCTAGCTGTCAGTAACTGCGAGCATTTGCCCGGGCAGTACCTGTGTGTATTGTCTTCATGTTTTATGTACTTCATTGTAAGGGTACTCGTCTTGATAAGTTGGACTCTTTTCTAGTTTGATTTTACTGTGAGTCTTTTTGTGTATTTATTTTTTAGCCATTCACCACATATAGGGGGAGGGTATGGATCCAAGAAAACGAGTTTATCCCCACCGCAATTTTTGCGCCTGTCCCAAGTCAGGAATATGTTGGTCATTGGCTTGTCCTTGTCTTCTTACAAAATTTAAGTTTCTTGATATTTGGGTTATTTGATGTGGTTTGTTTCCATTGATTTATTCACTTTTTTACCTCTTTGTGGCCATTTAGAGCTTGTTTTATGGAGTGAGGTTCCTCACTGTGTTGAAGACCGTACGGTGACCTCTAGATGCTTTGTTTTGGGTCGTTTTAACCTGGATATGGGATGTTGTTTCCTTGACATTTACCCCATTTCCTTTCTTTTTCATATTAACTCATTTTTTAGAAAGGGTAACCCGATAAACACATGGTAAGTTTAAGCAAGCAAATGGAACAACGCTTTTGTTGTTGTTCGTCTCGATGCTTTAAAAATTGTACACAAATTTTGATGCTGATTGTTATATCCCTTCTAACTAGAGTAAATAAAAGATTAATATGCTTTTCATTTTTGTTCAGTTAAAATATTATTATGTGTAAATTGTATAAATGAATAATATATATGATTAACGTTAAAGTATAGAATACATTTAATACAGAGAATACAACTCTTTCCAGATTATACCATACCAATATATAATATATTGTATACCTAGTTACCTCGCCATACTGGATGTGTATGGTGTTGGTGGTATGGTCTCCGTAATTTGTAATCTGAACAGAATAAAATATGCACATCGCCAATTACTTAACAAATGAAAATACTTTAATAGTTAATGTTTAGATAGTTTATATAGAATATCAAACACCCACTTAACTTGCTCTATATATCATGTAGAAGTCTTCTTACAAAATAAAAGAATTCTTTTCATTTGAAAGAGCAGTAACCAATTGAGGTCTTAATTTTCAAATTTTGATTGCAGCTATAAATTCTATCGCTTGACTATGTCCTCTTGCAACAATTGTACATGGAAGAAATTGAATCGAATATTAAGAAATGATAATCATAAGTGTACATTAAACTTTCTTACTTGTAGGTTGAGGGCTTGGTGTTTGTTGGATATTTACTCTAGGAGGTACTGCCGCTCCTGCTGGTGCCCCTTGGTGCTTATACTGTTGAACTGGTTTATGTTGTGGAGCTGGGGGTTGGTAAGCTGCATTTGGTGGTGGAGCATATTGTACCGGTCTCTGCTGGCGTGGTGGTGGCTGGTATACAGGTTGTGGTGGTTGTCTTGCAACAGTGCCCGGTTGATGTGCATGTTTAGCTGGGTAATGATGAACCCTTTGATTTTGTCTTTTCTGGTGGGATGGTTGATGTGGAGGTGGAGGTGCACCTGAAATGGAGTGTTTTTGCATTGTTTCTCCCCTTTTTTTCATTTCTGTTATATATATATGAGGTTGTAAAAATCGTGATTTATGATAATGTTGTATCCTTTTTTTTCAATAATAATAGTTTTGATTAATTATTATATTTGTAGATGGTCTAAAAAGCTACTGCGAAAAAACTTATTCCACGAGCGGCGTGAATCAGATGTGGATTCTTAAAAATTCCAAAGATCTCCTTGAACAGTCTCGCATACTGCAATAGCATTCAAACTTGTACCCTTTATACAACTCTTCCCCATAATAAACTTAAAACAGTAATTTCCGATCTGATACATCAATGTTTCTGTACCAAAAACGGAGAACGCAGGTATTCCTATCTGGTAATAGGAAAAGATAAAACATATTTTGTAAAGAACCACACTGAGTCAAACAAGAAATACAGTGAAAAT
>MJUU01071094.1:73613-94423 GCA_002080025.1 Modiolus philippinarum
ATGGCAATATCATTTACAAAGCGCATAAATTCAAAAATTGTCCTTCCAAACTTATTAATCCGTTGAACAAACTTATTCATAAAGGATATAAATACAGCATTCTTGTTAAATCTTTACTTCTGGTATTTGTTGGCAAAAATATTGATCATCTCCTAAATGCTTTACACCATAACTAAATTTAAACAATTTTTCATATTGGCAGTATTTGGCATCGCACAATAAAATGTTCTTCTTTCATAATTGATGATGTTGTTATACCAAATCTATTTAGAAGTATTTCAATTGAAATTTCATATGTAAGAAGGCTTGATATCATAGTCAACGGAAATTATGTCCTTAGCTAGCTGTCAGTAACTGCGAGTCTTTGTCCGGACAGTACCTGTGTGTATTGTTTTCATGTTTTATGTACTTCATTGTAAGGGTACTCGTCTTGATAAGTTGGACTTTTTTCTAGTTTGATTTTTACTGTGAGTCTCTTTGTGTATTTATTTTTAGCCATTCACCACACATAGGGGGAGGGTTTGGATCCAAGAAAACGAGTTTAACCCCACCGCAATTTTTGCGCCTGTCCCAAGTCAGGAATATGTTGGTCATTGGCTTGTCCTTGTCTTCTTATAAAATTTTAGTTTCTTGATATTTGGGTTATTGGATGTGGTTTGTTTCCATTGATTTATTCACTTGTTTACCTTTTCGGGGCCATTTAGGGCTTACTATATGGTGTGAGGTTCCTCACTGTGTTGAAGACCATATGGTGACCCCTAGATGTTTTGTTTTNGGTCGTTTTAACCTAGATATGGGATGTTGTCTCCTTGACATTTACCCCCATTTCCTTTCTTTTTCATATCAAATACCTTACTTACATTTTTTTTCAAAATTGTAAGGTAAAATTAATGTGTAGGATATGTTTGATGAAAACATATGATTAAGTATCGTTTTTTTTTGTTTATTTATTTACAGGATAATATTTATCATAGCTACATAGACAGTATGTACATCATGAGTTGGAACCATCATTTCAAGGACATTTTGATTTTCCTGTCGCCGGATTTTGGGAAAACATAAAGGATCAAGAAATCTCATACAAGGTATTGAATATATCGGGTAATGTTAGAATATAAAAAAGAAATAAATATTGTTAAACGCAATTTTTAAATCTGTTCAGAAATGTTAGGTCTAAAGAGTGCAGTAACCAGAATTGACACTTTATTTTGCAGGGAGTTTTGAAATTCCGAAAACCTTTTTTAACCGACCATTTCTTTTGAAACGCCTTCACCAAGTCAGGACCATTGCGATCGACAGTTTTTCCGATGGTTTCCACGTTTCCGCCTGATTTATCTTTTTGTCTCATGGACTTCGACTCTTGACCACGCTGTTCGGTAACTTTGTTACCCCCATTCTCTCTTAATGCACTTAAACGGCATTAAAAGTTTCTGTGGAAATTTTTCAGATAAAAATGAACTGAATGAAAATCAAGCAATTATATTGTCTTGTTTTCTGTCAAATACATATATATGTTTATTGTTTAACAAGGCAATACTTTTGTTCTTTTGTCAAAGTTTTTATTGTTTTTTTTTATAATTACATATATGTAAGATGATTAAAAACAAAAATGATATTCAATCAATCTTACCTTTATCCCATCAATATAAAACAAAAGCTTTCAAACAAAAATGTTTATTATAAACTAAAGGATAAAGTAATGGAGCCCTTTTTCTATATTCTTAATGATTTAGTGTTTGATACATGAAGAATGATTAATGTTCTATAAATATCAAAAAGCGATTTTATTTTATTTTTAAATCAAGGTATCCACTTATTATAACTAAAACAATATTAAATTATCAATTTATTTACAAATGGAATGCCTATCCGTGAAAACCGCTTTCACTAACTGATAGCTGCTCGTGGCCGAAATGTTCGAGTTATCGAAATCATGTCAATATCTCGACACTCACTAGTGTCGTACCCAAAAGACAGATCGAAAATATGACAAATTTAAACTAGAACCAAGAAACAAACGACACGCACTCCATATAAAACAAGGTCAGGTACTCCGAAACAGTAAGATATTTATACACATTTGTCGACCGAATCTTCAAGCCAGTATACTGAATATACAGTATTAATATTGCATATTGAAAAACAAAATGTAATATACAATTATGGCCTTTTGCAGAGGTGAATACCCTTTTTTATATTCACCGAGACCATCGGTCGAGGTGAATATCTGTTTCCAGGTCAATAAAAAGCGTATTCACCGATACAAAAGACCATGATTGTTTTATTATATAGTCTATGACGTTATTGAGTGAATATCACTCCAGTATATAGGTGAATACGTTTATTTATTCAACTCTTCTGATTTCGTTGTAAATAAAGTGTAAAATCCAACCAACTATATAATAAGAAATGATATCACCTAATATAAATAGATCATCAGTGATTATTTCTGGATAACTTTTCCCAGGAAACCTTCAATTTTGGTGTTTCATTTAAATTAATCTTTGGACAGAAAAATCCTGATTATCAACTGCAATATGTATACAATTACCCATTAAGTAGGTGATATTGGAATTACAAAGACAGTACAGCCAAAGAAGAAAAGGCTGCTTTGTTCGTCGTAAATTTTGGTCACAAAGTTACTGCTATATTCTGTTTCGAGATTCAAAACTGAATATGATGAGGAATAAATTTCCGAAATGGTCATACAGCTCAAAAAAATTATTGCAGTTGGAGTTAACATAGGGGTTTACTAGTATCTCATGGACAATAACTGGAGCAATATTATTTAATGAAATCCAAAAAATATTATGAATAGAAAACCAGGGTTTTGGGTTTTTTTTTTCTTTTTTTTTTCTTTCGAAGGGGGCGTACTAATAACTGCAGCAATATTATTCAATGAAATCCAAAAAATAAGATGAATGAGAGACCTGTGTTTTTTTTCCTTGTATTAAATCTGTATCATAAGAGTGTGTAGGAAAACATATCAGAATGTTGGGTGAAACGACAGTAGAATACCAAAGGAACAAAGGAGTGGTATTTCCACAAATCGAAGTCCAAAGACACGGCAGAAACGAGAACACTGAAAACAATGACGATAGGCCATTACAAAACACATAAATGAAAAAATAATATTAAAAATCAATGAACTCACGTGAATATGAGAGTGACATTAGGTGCTCCGGTTGGTAAACATATCCTGCTCTATAACAGCATCAGTCATATATATACGGTCAGCGAAGCATATATGTTTTTGAAAAAAATCTGTTATGTGGTTAATTGGTTATTGTCATTTTTGAGTTAATGGTCTTCCAAAAGTTAGATTTTATCTGCACTGAAGAGACATAAGTTGTCGAAATGTGTATATGCAGAATTTAAATACACAGTAACTTCGGTATTTAGTGATTTGTTACCACTTGGTCGATGCCACTGCTGGTGGACTGTTAGTCCCCGAGGGTATTCACCAGCCGAGTAGTCAGTAATTCGGTGCTGACCCGAAAGCCGATTCTATTTGAAACCTTACAATATCTAAATTTTTGTAAATTTTGTTGAAAACCAAGGAGTATCCCCTGTCCTTAGTTGATTTTGGCTTAACTTGTAGATCATATTGGTTCTTTGTTCTCTATCAGTTTTATACATCTTTGAGTTAATGGTCTTCCAAAAGTTTAGATTTTATCTGCACTGAAGAGATATAAGTTGTCGAAATGCGCATATGAAGAATTTAAATTCACACAGTAACTTCGGTATTTAGTCATTTCCTAACCCGGAGACAAAGCCAAACTAAAATTTAACAAAACAACACAAAAATCTAAAGCACTGGCAGTGTGAACTCTCATAAAAACGGAGAGCGACATGAGGTGGTCTGGAAGGGTAAGCATGTCCTGCTGTTTTAACAACACACATTAGGTGGGTTAATCCAGGAAAAAGTGAAAATCGGTGTAGTCAAATCAGGGAAGAAGCGAATAATTGGATATTCGTTGTTTAACGTTTGATTTCAACGTTTAGATGAAAATAGGGCGAGTTATTTTATCGGTAATTTGTACGAGTTTTCTGTGATCTTATGGAGTAAATATTTTTAGTACTTGCCACTGTCGAAATACGAAAAAGTATTGCGAAAAGTATTTAAAGCGACGCCTATGTTGTCAACCAGCGCCTCAATGTGTTACAAGGAAATCGACATTAACATGTCCCAATTCTTTTACTTATCAAAAAAAATTTCTGATTTCTTGAAAATTGATTTTCATCTTTTAAAATTTGTACTATAAATGATGCAGGATCTGCCAGATGCACCACTAAGTCCCTATCCGAAATCCTTACCACTTAATTGGACTCAGAGATGGTCTGAAAAACTACTGCGAAAAAGCCTTTTCTACGAGCGGCGTGAATCAGATGTGGATTCTTAAAAACTCCAAAGATCTCCTACAACAGCTCTCCTCAAACAGTCTCGCATACTGCAAGAACATTTAAACGTTTGATTTTTCTACCCTTATACACTCCTTCCACAAAATAAACTTAAAAACAGTAATTTCCGATCTAATACATCAATGTTTCTGTACCAAAAAACGGAGAACGCAGGATTTCTTATTTTGTAAAAGGAAAAGATAAGAACCATACTGAATCAAACAAGAAATACAGTGAAAATGACGTGATAAAGATGCTTGAATTTTTGATCGACAACATTGTTGTTGAATGTGGAGGCCACGTTTTTCAAAAAAACAATAGGGATCACTGAAATTATTGTTCTATATATGTTACTTGTAGGTAAAATTTTCTATTGTTAGAAACACAACAAACAAGGTTTATTCATGATGACATAATGACCTTGTTGTCAACTGTTAAAACATGTTATGTCATTATTGAATTCTGTACGTGTGATGAAACAACGGCAGTAGAATACCGAAGGAACAAGGGAATTGATGATTACAAAAATCGAAGTCCAAAGACATGGCAAAAACGGTAACAGATAAAAACAAAGACAAAACAAGGACGTGAGACAGCCACAATGCACGGAAATAAAAAGGACGACATTAAGAACAAAGGCACTCATAGTGTGGACTCCCATGAAAATCGGGAGTGACATCAGGTGCTCCGGAAGGGTAGGCATGTCCTGCTCCACTAGTGGCACCCGTCACACTATTAGTGAGTCAATCCAGGGTCGAGTCAAAACCGGGTATGTCAATCCGTGAAGATGTGAAATCTAGCTGAAAATGTCCGTTTTCATTTGGGACACAGACACGTCTTATCTTATCTTATCATAGTTTATTGAAAAAAAATATGAAAATATGTATATTGACCTCATGTTACACATATGTTACTGTGTCTGAGTGTTATCTAATAAAAGTTGAAAAGTTGAAAGTCAATGATGTCATGGTGACGGCCATAAATTTCTGAAGGGATGAAAGTAACAAAGACTGAACAAATCCCTGACTAAGCAGCTTTTGGGACAGTGTTTTTGCTCTATTCAAAAAATCACTACATGCTCGGCAGTAACGAATCAACTGTGAAATGTACACTCCATATGCTGGAGAGGTAGGTATATTGCTGCTCAGGAAAGGAAAGTTCACAATTGGGAAGTTAAAGTAATCACTTTTGTCATATAGCTTAGATTTCAAACGTCCATCTTCGTCAATGTATATCAAAAGATCTAAGTACGAAGCTGAAGTAGTTGTATCAGTAGTCTTTTTAATTTCAAGCTCATTGGGATAGATCTGGTGTAAATATTCCTTGAATTTCGGATTATTAAGAGAAAGTACATCGTCTATGTAGCGGAAGCTGAAATTAAAGGACTGAGCTAAATGCTTTTGTTTTTTTTTCTGTGTTAGCCCTTGTAAAAACTTGGCATCGTACGAGAAAAGAAAGAGATCAGCTAAACTTATCTGAAAAGTAAGTGAGAACCGAACCGTCAATCTAAAAGCGAACAATCCAAGGACAATGACAACACCAGAAACAAAAAAGACAGAAAAAAAACAAAGACACAACATGGGTACAGCACAGAAAAGCAAAATGAAGACACTCACACACAAAGATGAACAACACGGACCCAATATAAAACCATGGGTGAGATCAGGTGCACCGGTAGAGTCAGCATCTCCTGCTTCTTATAAGACACCCGCCGTGTTGAACATGTCAAATCCGGTAGTAAAGTCAAATTCGGTAGAGGAAACAACAATTAAGCTTAAAATTAAGGGAAAGATCTGTTGTCATGTGGGAAACAGATATCCCATAGCGGTCCACAAGATGATGATGTCTACCGTAAACCTTCTGGAGGGATGACTTCAAGTTTTGGGTAACGTACCCTTGTTGAAGTAGCCTATTTGTGAGCAACCGGGCTCTATCAAGGAATTCGCTGTATCGAACACAGGCTCTTGAATAGCGAATGAGCTGGGAGATGTAAACTCCATATGCCGGCGCTTTTGGGATGTTGCTACAAAGAAAAGGGAAGTTTACTATTGGAAAGGTGAATTCATCGCGTTTGTCGTACAGCTTAGTTTGAAGTCTCCCTCTGTTGTCAATTTCAAGGTGAAGGTCAAGGAACAGGGCTGATGTAGAAGTGTCTGTGGTATCCTTAATTTCGAGCTCTTTTTGATAGATCAAATGAAGAAAATCACCAAAGCGAGGGTTGTTTAGCGACAAAATATCATCTATATAACGGAAGCTAAAGTTAAAGGATTGTGCCAGCCTTTTATCTTTATTTTGAAGAAGCCCTTCGATGAATTCAGCTTCATAAGAGTGAAGAAACAGATCGGCTAGGAGAGGCGCACAGTTTATGCCCATAGGAATTCCGATAGTCTGTTGAAAAACAAGTCCTCCAAACTGGACAAATATATTGTCGATCAGAAACTCTAACATTTTAATCACTTCTTCCTCTGTATATTTTTTCTCCGATTCGGAGTTATTTTTCACAAAGTAGGCTTGTTCTCTACCTACAACAATGTACCTATATCTACGTTCACCGTTCTTACGTGAGAAACATCTATGAATTAAACCATTCAGCCGAGATTTTAGTTGTTCATGAGGAATAGTAGTGTAAAGTGTGGAGAAGTCGAAAGTTTTAATGCTGTTACAGTGTGATAATGGTCTAGAGTTTAAGATGTCAAGTAGATCTTTGGAGTTTTTCAAAATCCACATTTCATTCACACCGCTTCTTGAAAAGCAAGTATCACAGTATTTTTGAAGGCCCTCTTTAACAGCTGTCAAGATGGAGGTAAGCAATTTAGATATAGGTTTTGTAGAGCATTTGGCAGATCCAGCGATGTATCGTTCTTTGTATGGGCATTTATGTAACTTAGGTACCCAGTACAAAGAGGGGAGATCTGTGTCTTCATCCTTGGTGGAAATTCCGAAGGAAAGCAAAACAGACTTATGGTTCTGTAATATCTCCTCCTTTGACAGAGTAGTAGCTGCGTAAGTTGGATTGCCGTTGGAATTATCAATGCCAAGTTCTTTCTTTAAACAATTTATATAATGATTTTTGCAAATAAAAATGATATAATTTGGGGCAGGAACGACGACATATTTGTCATGAATGGAGGACAAGTAACTGGCCACATCAGCATTTTTGAAAATTGATGATGCTTTAGTTCTCATTGACCCTCGTAGCTGATTGATTCGTTTAAGAATCATCGACCTCACAGCCTTAATCCACTCCGAAAGGGAATCAAGGTCTTCATCTCGTTCACGCTTAATCCATTTTCTGTCGTAGTCCTCTACAGCATCCACAAGAAGTTTGAAATTTGTTCCCAGTTGATGGAACGTGGTTCACGGAATTTAGGCCCTTTTGCAAGGACATCACGGAGGGACTTGTTTTCAATGATATTCAAATCTCCCGTTATGACGTGACCACAGGGACTATACATGTATGGTGAATCAGAACATGAACAATCGGGAGGTTTAGACTTGAGGTCGTCGGTGGTAAGGTTTTGCAATACACGTTTATGGTTGAACATTTTAGACGCGATTGGTGAAGTGTAGGTGTACGAAATGATCGGGACTGATGTGTGTTTGAAATATGGGGGTATTTTGTTTTTTACATTTTTGTGATGCAAGATACTGGCTAGGTTAATAGCATCCAAACCCTTATTAGCAAATTTGATGGGTAAAAACGAACGGCGTTCTTTTACATTGGCGCGTTCTTTAACAGGGTTGAATAACCTATGTTGACCGGTATCAAGTATAACAGCGTCAAGAATGTATAAAGATGAGGTTTGGTCAATGCAGGTATTTTTTAAAGTAGTTTTATACAGAGAATTCAATTTAGTAAGTGGTAAAGAATAAAGTTTTGTACGAATGTGATGCAATCCTAAAGGTTTACTAACGAAAGGAAGTAGGCCTTGTATAGTTACATCATGAAGTGTTGGTGATGTATAATGGCGATGGCCATGGCTTCGTTTTCGTCTAGGGTTGTTGTCAAAAATGCGCATCACATTTATCATTGCATTTCGGGCTGGATAGATTACCTATACTGTCGATTTTGTCGTTACAACCATACGGTATTGCTGTTCCTGATTTACGTATCCAGTATTCTTCTTTTTGCCTACGAAGAGGTGTACTTAGGTTGGGATTACTAGAAGGATGATATATTTTTTCTAGAATGCGTACTTTCATGGTGAGAATAGAATAATCGGATTCAATAACGACATACATGCATATAATCTTTGTTTTCAAATTTAATCGTTATTCATTTCAGTACAAAACTTGATAAATCAAAAGAAATAGTTCTGTCGAATGCCAAAGGAACAAAGCACAAGATTATATAGATAAGACAAAAACGACAACACAAGAAGATCGAAGACTGAAGATATTACACATCCACAAAACACAAGAACACCACAAATACAACACTCAAAAGTAAAGCCCTTACAGTGTGAACTCTAAAAACAGAACGACTTAAAGTTCTCCGGAATGGTAAGCATATCCTGTTTGAGTATGCTCTATTTATTTCGGTTATAGTGTACTTGCACCTGAGAGAATATCTCATATTGATACACTATCATACTACGAAATCTTGGCAGTTAATTTTTAGTAGTTTTTAAATGTTATTCTAACCATTCTGTTTACAGTGCCAACATCTTACTATTCTATTAAGCAAAATTTTCTTGCGATTGACTCGCCTGTGGTCGTTTATATGCAGTGATTGTCTTCTATGAGTTTTTTTTCCAACCGATGCTAAGTTCGTCGTAAACACACAGTGATTTATGAGCAAAGCTCATTGTTGTAGGCCTCATGGTGACTTCATGATGAAGAACAACAATAGAAGCATTGTTCTGCTGCTTCGTTTTACTCCTTATTTGTCGAGATATAGTCTACTATAAATTGACTCCATATCCTTTCATCGTTATTTAAGACTGAGATTTGTCTTTCCTGCTTTGTAGAGTTCGTAGAAAGATTCCCCGAGCGAGAGATGTATGCTCTTTAGGTATTTTATTTACGGTTTACATGTTCTTGAGAGAATATCTCATATTGATCAATTATCATACTTTGAAATTTTGACATTTTATTTTTTTATAATTTGCTATCGTTAATCAGACCATTCTGTTTTTAGTGCCTCCATCCTATTATTTTATTAAGCCAAGATTTCTTACAATTGACTCGATGAGTGCTCTGTGTATCTTTTTTAGTCTTTTTGTCGGTCAATAGGGGACAACATTTATAAGAACACTTTGCCAGTTATTTTTATGCTTTTCTCTAATGATATGTCAAGTTAAAACCGGTTTTGACCCGTTGGATAAATTTTCTTTATTGAATAAAACCCCGTGTTATTTCCCGCAAAATCTATTCGGAATACAGCTCTCATTGTTTATCATTGACAATTAGAGAAAAAGATTACACTACTTTATCCCGATAATTACCATATTTTATCCACTCTCGATAGTTAAATTTAAAAATTTTTAAATGCTCGGCAAGCCTCGCAATTAACATTTTAAAATTTAACTATCTATAGTGGATAAAATATGGTAATGAACGGGATCTTGTGGTGTAATCTATATATTCACTATCACGCATCTATGGGTAAAAACAACATTTATCTCGCCCGATATTTAACAATGAATTCCTCTCAAACCAATATTAGAAGCCGTCTTAAACTCACAGTAAATATTGAGCAAAGTTCATCGTTGAAGGTCTCAAGAAGACGAACAACAATGAAAGCGATGTTCTGTTGCTTGGTTTTACCATATTTTTGTGGATTATCCCTATATCCTTTCATTGTTAGATAAAGAACGCAACAATGTTGTAGGCATATAAGATACGAGACCACAAATTATTTCTACTTGGTAATGCTTATGTCAGGACTGTTCTTTCAATGTATCAAATACGGGGTCACAGAGTACTCTACCAGAAGGAGTAGCAATTTTTGAGTTGGTTTTGTTTTTAAAAGTAAAGAGTGGATGTAAAAATGTTATTTTTAAGCAAATGATTGTTTTTCGAATTCATTGCTGAAAATTCTTTATATCTTTTTTTTATTATTATATCGTATTAAACATACCTGTGTATAGTGACAAGCCTCGGAACAATCTGGAGTAAACTTCCACGACATTTTCTCAAAATACCACTCATTTATAGCTCTTTCAACTAGTACATCATCTGGCAAATGCGACTCCACTTTGAACAGATTTTCTCCCCATTTCCCATATGCATGTGCATATCGACATTTGCTTGCAAACATCTGTGCATCTCTTTGTAACATTCGACTCCATTTCTGTTTGTAATATTAGATAATAACATTGAGTATTCTGTATAATTATATTTCAAATTTCTTTTTGTTTCCATTGACAAGCTCATCCGTCCAACGTGTAAGTTCTTTTTTCTTGTAAGTTGTATTGAAGATGATATGATGTAATTGATTTCAGTTACCCTCGGTCGCTATTATTTATCTACCTTTGAAATTTTCAGCATAAAAAAATGAACTTTTGATAATATTATTCTGTGTTCCTTTTTTTCCACTGTGACAAACATTTACAAAACCACTTTAGTCACTCCGAATTATTTTTATAGTTACCAAATCAGTAGAGCATTTACCAAGTGGTTCAGAAAAAAATGATATTGAAACTATATATTCCCCACGGGGTGATATAGCGCTAGCTGTCATTTGGAATGTAGTGGACCGCATATCAAAACAACAGAATAAAGCAAGAAAATGTAAAGCACCAACACTGTAAACCCTACAAAAAACTGGAGTGTCATCAGCTACTCTAAAAGGATGAAACGTCTTTGGTGGAGTCAATTACACATGGTAACTAATTATGGTTAAGTATAAACCTGAAATAGAATTGTTTCATTCCAATGACAAAATCGCTATTCAAATGAAAAGCACAGCACAGCAAATACTGATACGTTGTGAATCGAAGAAATATATATTAGGAGATTTTGGAATAGTAATTATCATACACAGAAGTTTACTATTAATGAATCTGAAAAGTAAAAATCCCCAAATTGTTTTTGAGGGGGTAGAGTTATCAGCATCAAAGTATTGGTCCAGGTACAATGATGATGTTTCAGTAAGGACTATGTTCTATCTGTTTGATTTGTTGGCCAAATAACGATTTACCCTTGCGTTTAATTTCAAGTAAACAGTTCTGGTCAGTCCTTCATACAGTTTTGAAACTTTTACTCTTTGCTAATTTTTTCCAGGTGGAGACATTCGGCACTTTGATGGTGATAATACCTAACATGAAACTTTGCAACAGATAAGAAAAAATAAAACAGTTATACTATGTGGATCCCGATAAAATAGCATGACGGTAATCTTGATATCACATGTTTTTATTTAATCTGCACTGTAGAGACATAGGGTTGTAGAAATTGCCATATGCAGAAACGTACTTCACAGTAACTTCGGTATTTTGCCATTAACATTATTTGTGTCAGATTTCAACTTCACTCACGGTTTAATATAGAGGTCGTTATCTTAAGGGAACATTCTTCTATAAATAAAGTCATATAACTGTACAGTTATGAATAAATTTACTGAACAAATTTTGAAATGTCCGACACTTTCTCTGAAGATCCTTATTTAACTCACCACATACTTATGACAGTGACATATGACAAACGACACATGGAGACAAATAAAGTGACGCCGCATAAGGCTTTTTTTATCTTAGGGCAGTAAAGAGGAGTAACATATAGGCATTATTAATATAAAATGAACCGTTACGATATATGACCGATTATAATCGACATAACTCTCGGAAGATGTAACTATACATAATCGACGGGTGATCATTTAACCCTCGCTGTCGCCCTGGTTAAGATAGCATGAAGTAATCATCTCTTTTGTATATTAACTCTAAATTAATTACTTACCAATTGTTTCATATTTGAAGCCCCTTCACTCCTTCTATATTCGTTATGCAATTTTAAAATTGTATTAATTAATTTTTGTGTCATTTTCCCCGGTGTTCCTCCAGCAGCATGTCTTTGTGAATTGACCAAATGTAAGTCCAGAATTCCAACCACCACAAGTAAAGATAAACATGCATTTAAAGAATACATAACGGATTTCTGTATATGAGAGCCGACGACTTCCGAATTGATGGACGATACATGCAATCTGTTTTGTATTCAATCCATGGGACAATTGTCACGTTTTGCAGTTGTTCACTGGACCTTTGATTTTCTACCACATTACAATATATACTGGTATAAAATTTTCAGATTTGTTAAGTGACAAGTTCTGGTGATGTAATTTTTAAAGCTAGAGACATATTATTGATATATTCATGTTGTGTCTGACTATTTGTCACACTTTAATTACAGCTACTTCAAACTGACAACGTCTTCATTCAGAATTAATTAGGTAATTAGTTAATCATTGGCCTGTATAATATTTTCATTGTCTTTTGTATTTATTTTAAGCATTAAATGTATTCATATATCATATGTACTGAGCGGTTTTTATAACGAAGACAAAAAAAAAGAAAAAGAAACAGAAAATTGGTACAATCAAGAGAGAATCAATAACAAGAAATAAGTGCAATTTTGTGAAAACAGAAAACAAGAATTATTAACAGTCGATCTTATACACCAAAAGCGTAAAATGTGGGTACAACAATAAAAGCATTGTTCTTTGCTTGTTTTTACCATGTATTTGTAGAGACTACTTGTCTAATGTGCATTTGCCCCATATCCTTTCTTTCACCACCCACAAACACTGAAGAACTTTTCCCCGTAATTTGGGTATTTCCTGGTTTTAAAACTTATAAAGATAAATCATAGAGTCAGAGGAAGACCAAAGATAAACGAAGAATTAAAAAAAGTAAGAAAGAAATGAAAAACTTAAAGCATTTATAATAAAGAATATATTTCGATATTTGAAAATATGTTTTAGGATGGATTATTGTCTAGGCTTAGAATCTCTGTTACGCTATAGATGTGGACGGAAAAGTAGGAAAATGAATACGTAAAGTTTGACGGTGGAAAACATCTTTATAGCGTAAATAAAAAGGATTTTTATCTATGAAATTGACAACCGTTCGCTCATATTATGGCCATTACTAGTTGGTTGGCGTCTTAAAACTTGAAACAACGGCAGTAATACCGAAGGAACAAGGAACAAAAATCGAAGTCTAAAGACATGGAAAAAAAACGGCAACAGAGAAAAACAAAGACAAACAAGGACGTGAGACAGCCACAATGCACGAAATAAAAAGATAACATTAAGAATTTTAAATCTTAATAGATATATCAAAGAGTGTTTCCAACTTTACTTCCAGGTTACAACCCTTGTATTTCAGATATCCGATGATGTATGGACACACTCTTTACTCCATGTACATGTAAACATTGGCTGCTACAACGACAATTATATGGAAATATCACTATGCAATGTTTTTTGTACCCTATAAACGTATCTTTACTCTGGCTTCTATCACAATTTATCGTACGATTTGTATATAAAAGATATTTGGTATTGTAAATATATCGAGGTGTAAATGGTTAATCAACATGTTTTTACCCGGTATTTGACAGCAAGATTTGTGCATTCAATAACTGAATGTGTGATCGTGAAGTATATGTTAGTTAATTTAGAACTGATAAATGAAAAGTTGGTATAGATTAAAGCAGGTGTTTTTACTTTGCAAATCTTTTTTGTTGATCATGATCCCATTGCATGGATTCTGTTGGCGCTTTTTCGATTTCTTCCCCGATTTTGAATCTGTGAATGGCCTGCTGATTTTGCTGAATTCTGCAATGAAACGACGATAATATTCAAACGTCCGACTTCATCAGAATTGTTAGGCTTGCCATTTCACTACTAACTCTGTTTTGTCCTGGTCAGCCTCGAAGCTATCAGCGGATACAACATGGCCTGGCCTACCTGTTTTTCTCTTATTTCAAGGGAAGTGCATTTGTCTGATACAAGCTACATGTTATGGTGACGGAGTATGTAAAGTTCAAGTATAAGGGTATTTCTCAGTTGTTCCTCAAAAGCTTTTCAAAACATCATGATGTTGTAAATGGAATGCTCTTTTTATTGTCAGTTATGGTGTACTTGTTCATGCGAGAATTTCTCATATGAATGCACTATCAAAATTCAACATTTGGTTTCCTATTTTTGTAAAAAAATCAGCTATTTTTCTTGCATCTGTATATATATTGCCCATATCTCCCGATTTTACTTGCGAAGTTTTCTTACAATCAACTCGATGAGTGCCCTGTGATCGTTTATATGTTTTATTGTCTATTGCTCCCTTTGTCAGGCAACGAATGACAGTGTCTGTTAGAGAACTTTATCTGATATGTTATGCTTGTTGACGACCATGACAAACCATGACAAAATGGATATATGGATGTAGCGTTGTTCAACATTTAGAAAGTGAATTCCGCTCAATCCGGTTCTAGGGGCCGTCCTTAACTTAATATGAGGTAGGAGTGTTTGTTCTTTGTTGAAGGTCTCATGGTGACTTCAAGATGAAGAACAACAATGAAAGCGTTGTTCCATTTGCTTAAGCTTACCCTGTATTTATAGGGATTTTGTCCCATGTACATTTACTCCAGATTCCTTTATTTGTTAAAAAGAGCATAATGATAAATGAAAACCAGCCACGTTTCTCCTTAATGCATTTATTTTTACAAGGCTGTTAGTGGGCCCATATGGTATACGTTTATATTCATAGAACCCAAGTGGGCGGATTAAATGTTGTCTTGACTTACGTTTCTAAACATTCTACCTGGTGATATCCACTTTTCAAATCAATCGTTGAGAAGAATATACTGCTAAAAGATTCAAAGGGGACTTCAGTTCTTGGTTATGCGTACTTTTCTTTCTTTGCTATAATATTTAAGCGACACATATCCTGATATTTGCATTCTTATTCACATAATGACTAAGTGATGAGCTTATTGCAATTTGAATGGTCTATCCTCGTTAGTTTTGTACATCAAAAGACAATTAATTTCATCCCATCATTCAACTAATCTTCTGTTAAGATACGAGATTCATTTCTATTTCTGCCTGATCTATTATGCATGTATGAATTCCAATTTTTCCTCATGTTGAAACCTTGCAGGTTGTATATCGCAGAAGACTACTTTTCGTTGAATGGAAATGTTTGGTTGGTTGCATTGGTAATCTGCACATCAATAAGCAATGCATCTTTTATCTATATTCCGTAAAGCGTGTATTATTTCAATATTTTTCAAATTTGGATGCTATGCTTAACAGTACAATTTGACTTAAAGTTGTACTCAAGGACAATTTTCATTTCCTTATATCCGTTTATTACTTAATGGTAGTATTGACGAATCTTTATCACTGTATCCCTGAATCTGTATCATCGTGTTAGGTTCCATTGTAATCAACTTTCTGACAGCATTTCTAACAATTTAAAACATAATGT
Source organism: Modiolus philippinarum (assembly GCA_002080025.1). NCBI lineage: Eukaryota > Metazoa > Mollusca > Bivalvia > Mytilida > Modiolidae > Modiolus > Modiolus philippinarum. The sequence continues at coordinate 89,453 of MJUU01071094.1, forward strand.
GTGTGCAAATCGTAATATAACTTATTTCGAGCTTTTTTGGATTGATGAGATGAAGAAAATCACCAAAAGTGAGGGTTGTTTAGTGACAAAATAGCATCTATTTAAAGGAAGTTGAAGTTAAAGAATTGGGCTAGTTTTTAATCTTTATTTTACAGAAACACCTAAAAGAATTCAGTCTCATCAGATGATGGGTGTAGCTGTGTTCAACATTAAGCAAATGAATACCGCTCAAACCGTCCTGAATTTACTATGAGGTGAGAGTGTTTGCACTTTGTTGAAGGCCTCATGGCGACTTCAAGATTAAGAACAACAATTAAAGCGTTGTTCCATTTGCTTAATCTTACCATGAACAAATAAAGAGATATGGAGTAAATGTCATGGGACAAGATCCCTATAAATACATGGTAAGATTAAGCTATGAAACATCGCTTTCATTGTTGTTCTTCATCTTTAAGTCACCATGACAAAGGGACCAATAGACAATACAACATATAAACGATTTAAGGGCACTCATCAAGTTGATTGTAAGAAAACTTGGCAAGTAAAATCGGGAGATGTTGGCAGTATATAATCAGATGGCCAGATAGATATTTTAATGTTTACAAAACAAGAAAGCCAAACATTAAATTTTGATATTACATTCATATGAAAAATTTTCGCATGAACAAGTACACCATTACTGACAAAATAAAGAGCATACACCTAAAGCACGGGGAATCTTTTGACGGATTCAACACTGCACGAGCCACAAACTCCGCCGAGAACGAACAAATAAAGGGATATTAAGTTAATGTACATAAGACAAAACCCCTATAAATACACAACGTTTTCGTTGTTGTTCTTTATCTTTAAGTTACCATGTATTTACAGTGATTTTGACCCATGTACATTTACTCCATATTCCTTTATTTTTTCATAAGAGTGAAGAAATCGATTTCTAAAAAGAGGTGCATAGTTTGTGCCTATGGGAACAGTCTGTTGGAAAACAAGTCCTATAAACTATATAAATATATAGTAGACAAGATTTTTTTCAACATTTTAATCACTTCTTCCTTTTCATATTTTTGTGTATTTCACAAAACGTGCTTGTCTAATGATAACAGTGTACTTAAATCTCTGTTCGCCATTAAACAAATGAATAATAAAAAAACAAATATCTTTATTTAGAGGGATACATGTATTTACAATTCATCCGAGAGAAACATCTATGATTTGAATCTTTAGGCCGAGATATCAGTTGGTCATGAGGAATGACAGTGTGGAGAAGTCAAAGTTTAATACTGTTGCAAAGTGACAATTAACTAGATTTTAAGATGTCAAGTAGATCTGTAGATTTTTTCAATATCCAAATTTCATTTACACTGTTCCTTGGAAAACAGATATCACAATATTTTAAGTTCCTCTTTTACAGCTGTCCTAGAAACCTTTCACTACTCATTCCATTTTAATGTGTTGATATGGTGTTGGACCCTTTATAAAGTCGGTCAGCTTTGATCCTTCCTACATTTATTGTTACTCCTTACCGGGAATATTCTATATTAAGAATACCAACATAAAACATTTCCAATCGGAAATGAAAAAGACATCATCGTGGATAATTTTTAAAGCAGCTATAATCACTGAATCTTTCATTCCAATTAAAGTAAGAAATTAGAATAAAGTAAGTGAGAACCGACCCGTCAGTCAAAGAGCGAACAATCGTTTGAAAATGGCAACATCGGGAATACTTATAAACAAGGACACCACTTGAGTACAAGGCAAAAAAAAAATGAAGACACACATACAAATGAACAACACGAACCCAATAAAAACCATGGGTAAGATCAGGTGTACCGGTAGAGTAAGCATCTCCTGCTTCTGCTTCTTATAAGACACCCGCTGTGTTGAACATGTCAACTCCGGTAGTTAAGTCAAATCCGATAGAGGAAAAACAAAGTATATCTGTATTGGGTTTTATTATGTTTTTTATACCATAGGGAAACGGGACAGATAAAGGGGAGGTTTGGGTACCCATAAACCGGTTAACCCTACCACTGGCTTTTGCTAGTACCGGTACCAAGTCCGGTTGTCCCGAGTTCATATCGTTGTCTACGTTTGTCTTTTGTCTTATACGTGTTTTTCTTTTGTAGTTCCCTTGCAAATGGTTGCATGTAATTATAATTTTGAGCCATTGTAGGCGTTTCCTGTTATCCATTTTTTTGTAAAGGGAAACATCTGTTGTCATCTGGGAAACAGATATCCCATAGCGATCCATAAGATCGTGATGTCGACCGTACAACTTCTGTAGTGATGACTTAAAGTTTTTGTAACGTAACCTTACTTAAGTAGTCTATTTGTAAGCAATTGAGCTCTCTCAAGGAAGTCACTGGTCACAGGCCATTCATTAGCGAATGGGCTTTGAGATATAAACTCCATATGCTGGTGCTTTTGGAATGTTGCTACAAAGAAAAGGGAAGTTGACTATTGAAAAAGTGAAGTCATCGCGTTTGTCACACAGCCTAATTTGTAGTGTACCTCTGTTGTCAATTTCAAGGTGAAGGTCAAGGAACAAGGCCGATGTGGAAGTATCTGTAGTATCCTTAATTTCAAGCTCTTTTTGAATAAATAAGATGAAGCAAATCACCAAAGCGAGGGTTGTTTCGTGATTAAATATCATCTATATAACGGAAGCTGAGATTAAAGAACTGGGCCAGTTTTTGTCATTATTTTGAAGAACCCCTTCAATGAATTCAGCCTCATAAGAGTGGAGAAACAGATCGGCTAGAAGGGGTGCATAGTTTGTGCCTATTGGAATTCCGATGGTCCGTTAAAAAACAAGTCCTCTAAACTGGATAAATATATTGTCGATCGGAAACTCTAACATTTTAATCACTTCTTCCTCTGTGTATGTTTTCTGTGATTCTGAGTCGTCTTTCACAAAGTATGCTTGCATGTTCTCTGCCTATGACAATGTACTTATATCTTCGTTCGCCATTCTTACGGGAGAAACATCTATGAATTATATCTTTCAGTCGAGATTTCAGTTGTTCATGAGGAATGGTAGTGTAAAGTGTGGAGAAGTAAAAAGTTTTATTGCTGTTACAATGCGATACTGATCTTGATTTGAGGATGTCAAGCAGATCTTTAGAGTTTTTTAATATCCACATTTCATTTACACCACTTCTTGAAAAGCTAGTANCACAGTATTTTTGAAGGCCCTCTTTTACGGCTGTCAATATGGAGGTAGAAGGCTTGGAAAGAGGTTTTCTAGAACATTTTTTGCAGATCCAGCGATGTACCGTTGTTTGTATGGGGATTTGTGTAATTTTGGTACCCAGTACTAGGAAGGGAGATCGGTGTATTCATCTTTAAGAAAGCAAAACAGATTTATCGTGTTGTTATATCTCCTCCATAGACAAAGTAGTAGATGTGTAGGTTGGATTGCTCTGGGAGTTACCAATGCCTAGTTCTTTCTTAAAACATTCGATGTAATGATTTTTACAAATGAAAATGATGTTATTAGTTGATAAAGACTTAACTAGATCAAACAGTTTTTTTTTACAATATACATATATTTAATTAAGTAAGTGAGAACCGAACCGTCAATTTAAATTATTCCATATACATAAGAGCATGCTTTTCCATCCAGAGCACAGAATGATATCTCTATTTTTATTGTGCTGTTTACACGGTTAGAGGTTTATTTTGTGATGTTCTTTGTTTCATATATGTTTTGTTGTCTCAATTTTCAATGTAAGATGCCTTTTTGAATTTTGATTTGTACTTCCGCCCCTTTGTTTCGATTTCGTTCTTTCCCGTGTTTTTTTCGTGTAAACATGCGAACTTATGTTTACTTATATCCTGGAGGTATATTTTGCTGTTATATTGATTTTTTTTGCAATGAATAGTCAAAGTGTACGTGGAAATACGTTGCAGTAATATGAAAAAAAAATTCAATGCGAAATAATCCTACTTTCAGGTTGATTATTAGAGTGGCGCGAAACCAGTCCTGAGCTACAATTCGTTCATTCTAAAACTCTAAGGACATTTAATATTAAAAATATATTGTCAACTGCCTTTTTTAATATTTATAGCCATGACCGCCTTATTAATCAAGGCTCAAAAGAATTCCGTACATACAATTATTAAAAAATTCTATAATAGATATCAGTATCCAGTATCTTATGTGAAAAAGTTTGAAGTTTCAATCCGAGCTCTTATTCATGATTCTTTTTTTTTACTTAATACTGAGATGCTGTTGAGTTGCTACCGGACACTACCGCAATGGAAGGGTTGGTTTGGCGCGCCATAAAACCGGTTTAACCAACCATTTCTTTTGGAATGACTGTGCCAAGTCAGGACCATTTCGGTCGACAGTTTTTCCGGTGGTTTCCACCTGATTTGTCTTTTTGTCTCATGGACAACTTTGTTCGGTAATTTGTTATTACTACCATCGAGATATAACCAATGACTTAAATGTGCACAATTATTCATGAAGCCCCTCATGGGTTTTTTGATTATCTGGTTATCAGGGCATTTTTTTAAATGATTATTTGATTACGAGGGCATTTATTTAATGATTATTCGATTATTAGCTTGCATGTTTATATATTTGATTACTAAGCCAAAAATTTATTGATTACCAAGGTAAAAATTTAATGATTATTTGATTACCAAGGCAAAAATTTAATGATTATTTGATTCCTGGGACCCCCCCCCCCATGAGGACCCTCATTCATATTTCGTAACAGAACTTGAACATGCTAAATATAATCTAAGAATGCACATCACGTTAAACTTATACTATACTTACACATTCAGTTAAAAATAAATGAAAATACTGCATTGGAGTGCGACTTCATTTTTGAGACAACCCAGTTATATTTATTTATTTATATTTTATTTTATTTTTTTTTTGGGGGGGGGGTTAAAAAATACGAAGTAGTAATACTGGTTCACCGACAAAGACCTACAAATGATCAAAAACGAGAA
>MJUU01071094.1:94805-106798 GCA_002080025.1 Modiolus philippinarum
GCGAAAATGGTGCAAATATGCAAAGAGGAAGACACTTACAATACGAAACAAGTCAGCGTAACACTGGTAAAGGCGTTCACACAATATTTTGGGAAAAAATCTCCCGACGGATGTCGACAACACATAGCGCATTACACAGATGCAAGGAGTGAAAAGGAAGAACACAAGCATTCATTTAAAAGACAGAAATCATCGATTATTTAGGATAAAAAAATTATTCTTTAAATAAAGTCTTTAAAGAACGTTCGCTTGTTACATTAAAATGTCAATTCCCTCCCTTCTTCACAATCTCCCACCAATGACGAACAATGGAAAAAAGCCGCAAACTCAGTGTTAGCTAGAATCTGTAAATTTCTGACAGTAAAGATAATAATATTGTTATATTTATTGTTTTACTTATCCTCAAAATATTTTTTGAAAAGTATATATTTCATTTATTTGATGCAAATGTTCAAAGCCTCTTTAATCGTTAATTCGACACCCATAGAAAATGTCTAGGTGTATAGTATAATACACAATAAAAAGAATTATTATGTATTTATCAGATAATAGAATAAAACAGTTACTGTCTTTAGTTTCGGTAAATGTGCAGTGTTATTGACTTTTGGGAAAGCAGATATTCACCTCGCCATGCGGCTCGATGAATATCTGTTTCCCCAAAAGTCAATAACACTGCACATTTACCTCAACAAAAGACAGTAACTGTATAATATGATAACCAGGGTCGTAACTAGCGGTCAAAATCAGACATGACAAGTACTATGGAACTGTGTGAGGCTTAAAGCAATAACAGGTTATATGATAACCAGGGTCGTAACTAGCGGTCAAAATCTGACAAGGCAAGTACTATGGAACTGTGTGAGGTTTAAACAATAACAGTACATTATTTGAAGGTGCATGGGACATTAATGGTAGATATCCTGACCACCTGTTTAATGTGCCCACATCTCATGATTTTATTATGGCAAGTTATCTTACTATTGACTCGACGAGTGCCCTGTGATTGATTATATGTTGTGATTGTCTTTTTATTCGGTCTTTTTGTCGGGCAACTGATGACAGCAATAGTAAGAACACTTTGCCAGTTAATTTTATGTTTGTTGGTGATCCCGCGTCCATGACATGATAAACATGGATGAAGCAATGTTCGATATCTAGCAATGAATTCCGCTCAAACCGGTGCTAGGGGCCGTCTTGAACTTACTATGAGGTATGAGCAAAGCTCATTGTCGAAGGCCTCATGGTGACTTTAAGATGAAGAACAACAATAAAAGCGTTGTTCCTTGGCTTGTTTTTGCCATGTATTTGTAGAGACTTTGTCTCATGTGCATTTACTCCATATCCCTTCATTGATTATTTATGATGGTCAAAAACGCAGTTTACCAATCATCAAGAATAGAACAAACTAGTGCTAATTGTACCCGTTGAACTATATACAGCCGTAGGATGGAGCTAGAGGAATGTCGCCATCAAGAAAAGGGGACTGAGTAATAGAGAAATCAAAATCATCCCTTTTATTATATATTTTAGTTTTTTTTTCATTTTACCAGAGTCAATAATGATACCTAGATCCAGAAAACAGCAGTATTTGGAATCATTGGTAGCTTTATTTACTAGTAATTTCAGTTCTTGTGAGTAATCTACATACACTAAAACTGGGAATTGTCAATAATAAAGATATCGTCAATATACCTGCTGTTTCATTGAAATTAGAAATAAGTTTATCACTGTTTTGTTTTGTTCTGTTTTGGAGTTTTTTCATGTCGTAACAGAAAACAAAAAGACCTGCAATTATAGTTTCACAATTTGTACCCGTCGGAATATCTATAGTCTATAACCTGTTGATAAATAGTGTTGCCAAAATGAACAAAAATGTTCGGAATATCTATAGTCTATGACCTGTTGGTAAATAGTGTTGCCAAAACGAACAAAAATGTTGTCCAGCAAAAGATTGAGTGCATTAATCATATCATCGCATGTCCAGGAACAATGATTTATATTGTAGGTAATATTAGAAAAGAATCCTTGCTTTTCATTAGAACATATGAACTGCAGACCGGAAAATTTTAAAGACCATTTAATAAGCTATCCCAATTTGAATTTTAATCAAATTATTAGAAAGGGTTATATTAAGTGCAGAAAAATCATAACTGTCGATGGATGAGAATGGTCTAAGAATTGATTTTAGTTTATCTAAAACTTCAATCGAATATTTCACACTTCAAAAGTAATTTACACCAGAGTTTTGATAAGTTTTTTTTTTACAGTATTTAATAATAGTAACCAACTCCTTTAAATACAAGTACTAGTAAGTGAACTAGTTAAATGGATGGATAAAGTAGTAGTAGAACACTTACTAGATGCCGAGATAAAATGATTTTTGAAGGGATTTTTGTGAAGCTTAGGAACACAGTACATGGTAGGCAAAATGTTATCCTTAGTTGGAACTTCAAACATTTCTTTGTCTTCATAATAATAGTTTGGTTAGTGTATTTTTCGTCCCACTTGAAAGTTTGAGGGTGTTTGTCTTGCCCAGTTCGTCAAAACAATAACTGTTCTTCAAAACTGCAAAAACGAGAATTGATATAACATTTTTCTAAAATACCTGAGAAAGAATACTTGAAACGATGCAGGGTTGATTATATACAGAATAAATATTAGTTATGAACCAGTGCTTTTGTTGTTTTTGGACCCTTTTGCATTATACAACATTCTATCTGGATATTGACCAGTTATGAACAAATGAACAAAAGTGTACAAAGCGGGATAATTCAGATAAACTGCGCTTCCTTTTTTTTTGTCTGTGCTCTATTTAGATTATGACTTCCCTTGTTTTAGTCGTTGTGTTTGTCTCTGTGATAGGTCAATACCTAGACCTAAATAGATCACTCTAAAACTGAAAGGTCATTTCTTATTGAAAATCTATTGTCCAAGCACATTTGTTTAGATATACAAATAATTAAAATGTGTACAACACCTGTGGAAGATATATTTATATTTCCGTAACAGAACATTCTAAATAATTATAAGAACACAATAGATAGATAGTATAATGTCAATATCAACTAAAACTAGAATTGAGGAGGTTACTTTTTTCATACAAGACAGATTGATTATTTTTCTACTTTAGTACAACGCCAATTTATACGCGTAGTAGTATAAACGACAGCAATACTTCATAGATGTTTTATTATATTAACTGACTTATCGTTCGAAAAGAGAAAAAACAGTAGTAAAACAATGAATTCAGACAAAACTTGTTTACTGCACAACTAAAAGAGGAGAAGTTAATACCTCAACCTAAATAGAGTACAGGCAAACCACAAATCACTTTAGTGTTTGTAGTAAAAAATAGTTCAAATACCTATGTTTATGTTGTAACTGTTTGACAGTTAATAAGTAGTTCAAAATGCATTCCAATGTAATTAGAATAATGATGAAGCACTGGTCAACATGTAGCAAGCTTTATCCACTCATCCCCTGTGGAACTGCAAATATTTAACTAGAACAAATAAATTTGCAAGTTGTCTATCAGTTGCATGGTAAATTGGGCCTCACTTGGACCTTATATTTTTGTATTTGTATTTTACTTCGAAGGAATGAACCATTCCAATGCACTATCTTTTTTCCTGGCTTGTTGAACCAGCTGGCGTACAAGACCATATGAATCAATTAATTAAACCACAGAAAAACATCATGTTGTAAAATAAGTTTTGGTATGCTACCTGTATAAACCTCACATGGCTGTATGCTGAATGTTATGAAAATTATGTTTTTAGATTTGATCTATGTACATAACTAATACAACTCTTCGGTTTGTGTTTTTCTTCTACTTTTTCTGTTTGTTCTTCCTTTTCTTCTTTTTTTAGTGTTCTTTTCTTTTTCCTGATTTGATTTCGAAGTATCCCATCATCTATTCTTTACTGTTTTTCGAGTTCCAGTAACTGAGTTCTCCTAAAACTGATTTTGTTTTCGGGTTCTATGACCTAGATTCAATACTTTTTGTTGTGTTCGTCGTCTTCGAGATTTATCAAAGTATGCTAAAAATACTTCTTTGTAATTGTTGGCTTAAAATGAATGACACACATTCCACAATGAACTATTCCAAAGCAATATTGAAATGTTTTATCTTTGGTAATCAAACTTGTCAGACTTGACAGGGAAGAACACAGAAAGCGGACTGGACAGAGAACTAACTGTTTCCTTTTTTTTAGATTTATGGCGGTTATTTCTGAACAACTTGATCCAAGCTTCTGTTACTTCAATATTGCATTAGAATCATTACTTGACGAAAAAATTCTTTCCTTTGTCAAGAAACTTGTTACAATCATTTCTTAAATGGTCAATAATTACTTATGATAAGAAATGCTGTGGGAGTAGACATTCGAAATAGCCATGAAGCCCTGTATTATAGTGCATTAAAATCAACTAATTCTCAAAACCGCAAATACGAGTATTGATATAACAAAGCTTAAAATTGGCAAATATTATTTACCATCCAAACCCTGATAATGTGCACATATTCAATTAGTGTAGGATTCCATGTTAAACAAGATGTGTTTGTGAAACACTACATATGCCCCTAGATGTTACAGTCATATATGGGAAATCACCCAATTTAACCACTTTTTTTACCCCTGTGACCTTGGACTTTGACCTGACCTTATTCTTTTTGCATATTTATATTTCTCCTAAACAGACCTAGTTCAAACGTTATTTATTACCTTATAAAAACCACCCAATTTAACCCCTTTATTTCGGAAAGAAGTGAAACCCCTTTGGGCTTCTTGTTTATTAAAAATGGTTTTAATTGTTTAATAAATCTTGTTAAACATGCTATAAGAAACGTACAGAAAAAATACTGCATCCAGATCTGGCAAAAATGTTTAAAAATTCATTTTTCCATTTGGACCCCTTTGGGCCTCTTGTTTCTCGAAAATAGTAATGCTGGATTACATGATACCCCGCCACGTTTCACAAAATTTCGAAGTATCAAGGGGCATAACTCCAGAACCCCTTGGACCTCTGAACCCATATTCGAACTCGACCTGACTTTTGTGGTGAACAAGCTTCATACCAAGTTTGAAGACTGTATGTTATTCCGTTCAAAAGTTATCAGTCGGAAACCTTCGGGGGACGGACGGACGGATGGACAGACGGACGGACGGACGGGCACACGACTGAGGGTATCACATAATACCACGCCACTACGAGTGGCGGGGTATAAAAACTGTAAATGCTACCTCAAATCCGTTGACATACTGCAGATGTACAATTTAAATAGCTGTAAAATAAAGCAAACCCCATCTCTATACGATAAATAGTAAAGATTCTACGGGCAAATATGTAAAAAGACCAAATTTGATCCCCTTTTTTACCTCTGTGACCTTGACCTCTGACCTGATCTAATTTTTTTCATAATTATGCCCCTCTTGACTAGACCAATACACTTGCCAAGTATGAAAACAGTATGCACCCGATCCTTGATCTGGGGGCATAAATTAAAATAAACTTCCCTGCCTTGAGCCTGTTGTGAGAGGAATGAATAGAATCACTTACAGAGGGACAAGTGTAAATTTTGTCGTTGGTGTATAAAATGTTTGGAGTAGTGTGCAAAGCACGAAAGTCTAATAGCTAGGGTAATAAAGGACGTTAGCGTGTTTCGTTATTACGATACATTTTCGCAAAATTACGAGATAATTTACGTGAAAATAACGAGAAAATTATCTGGTAATAAAGACTGAATTTTCGATAAGAACAATAATGATTTAGCATTTCTGACATCCTAACTATCTGTAATTGTTGTTTTATAGCTTCATCATAGCTTTTAAGTCTCTTGAGGTTTATGGTTGCCATAATTTTAAGAAAAAAAGATAGATATTATACAATTATAGCATGTGTACGAGGTCGATATGATGTTATATCGACCTGAGAAATGCATATCGACCGAGGATGAAATCCGAGGTCGATATAACATAATATCGACCTTAACACATGCTGTAATTGTTATATTATTAATTTACAAGAAAGAACTAAAAAGACTTAAAATAAAAAAAGCCTATATTTCACAAATGCATATACAGTTGTATAAACCTTTAAGGATATAAAATTGAGTTTGATCTTTAAATCCTATAAATTTCGCACAAAAGAAAAAGATTTTACTTTATTTAAGTAAAATTTCATTTCATCTGATTATAAAATACTTCTATGTTAGTTACTGATATGAAAGATTATTTTGGTCTATATTTAGTAACGTGCGATATAGTCATGCAATATCACTTTATACAGGGAGTCATGTGACCACTTCTCCGCCAATTGAATTTCTCAAACGATATCAAATTAATAATATAACTGAATATAAATATATACAGAATAAAGGATTGTTGAGATTAAGTGTTTTTATTAATCTAAAGATTCAAGATTTTAAAAGCTCATTGTTAACAGCATGTCATTTTTCGGCTCACAAGGTTTTGATCGAATATAACAAAGTTTGCAAAATTTCAGTTCAAGAGCTCTCTTTCGACAATGCGTCAGTACCAAAGCCTTTGTGTTGAAGTATAAATGGTCAGAAACTTCCTTGGCGGACAGATGGTCACAAGGCTTAGGGTATCGTAATTTAGGTATGCCAATTACCTGCCCAAGGTCGGTGGATCTCTCCGGGTGGTCGGACTTCCAATACCACTAAAACTGACAGCCACAATATAGCTGGAATACTGTTGAACGTTGCATTAAAGGCCCTGCAAACAAACCATAAAAGTTTGGGAAAAAAGTCGTAATAGAAGACCTGAAAAGGGAAAGCACCTTACGTACAAGATTCAAACTAATGACAGTCTGTACCGATCACCTTGCTCCAAAAGGATCCAGTATTTAAAAACTTTTATCGAGGAAATGATCAAGATGTGCTTCACGTTATGGACGTTTGTCTTTAATTAAAAATGAAAAACAAATGACAAAATTTTTAATCTAATGAATTTTACAATAAGCTTCACTGTTAAAGTTTGTTCACTCTGGCGGCCACTTTGGTTAAAGTGGAAACCTCGAAAACACCTTTTTACAAAGAACATCCCAGAGACTTTTGGGGCCAAGTTTAGTTCCAATTGACTTCAGTAGTTTCAGGGTAGACGGTCTTTGAAAGTGTTCCCGTAGGATGTAATGAAAAGCAATATTCCAAGCTGGAAAATTTTTATATAGTGTGGACCTAAAATCAATTTTATACAGGGAATCACGTAAAGAGAATTGTAGCCAAGTTTGGTTCAGATTGGTTGAGTAGTTTAAAAGTGTTCTAACTATATAAGGTCCCATGTGAAACTAAGTTACCTGATGGTGGCCATCTCGGATAAATCTTAAACCTTAAAAATCCTTTTTACAAGGGAAACCTGGAGATTATTGTGGCCAATGGCAGTTCCGATTGGCTATGTCGGTCAGAGAAGACCTTTGAAAGTATTCACACAGAGTTCAATGTGCAATTTTATTCCATGCTGGTAGATATTCTGGACGAAGAGCGGACCTGCCGGAAATACTTCTAAGGACCATTGTGACTAGGTATGGTTCTGATTGGACAAGTAATTTCCGAGATCCTTCAATTTGTTTCCATATCGGGTCCAATGTTGAACTAAGTTCCCCTATTTTTGGCATTTTTAATTGGATGAGGTACGACACGCTAGATTCCCTTTTTTACCATCCTAGGACCATTGTGACACATTTTGGTAGTAACTGGACTAATACTTCCAGAGAATGTACTAACCGTTTCTGAGATCTTCTAATATTTTTTCCTTGGGGTAAAATGTAAAAAAATGTTCCTTGATGGCGGCCATTTTGGACAAGTTATGGAACTGTCGGATACTTTTGGAAAAGACTATAAAGAATAATTTTTACTAAGTTTGGTTCTAATTGGACTATTGCTTTCTGAAAATGTGTATTCCATATGGTTCAGTGTTAAACCATGTTATCCGCTGGCGGCCATCTTGGATGAGGTACGGATCTACTTGATACCTATATTTTGAAATGGACCATCTAAGAACTATTGCGACTAAGTTTGGTTTACTAGTAATCGGATTCAGAGTTTCTGATATCTTTGCATGCTGTTTTGCATAGGGTCTAGTGTTAGACTATGTTCCCCGTTGATAGCCATTGTGTTCCCCGTTAGTGGCCATCTTGAATGAAGTATTGACCTGTCGCATACCTTTTGTGGAAATGACCATCATTAGAACTGTGCGTCCAATTTTGGACTAGTAGTTTTCGAGATAAAATCTTGTATGCTATAGGTTCCATTGTTAAGTATGTTACCCTGTGGAGGCAATCTTGGATACGTTACGCACCTCAGTGCCGTATATCTCTGTTAGAAGGAACCATATATGGACCATTGTGACTTTGTTTGGTTGTAATATGACACATAGCTTCTGAGAATATCTCTGAATGTGTTTTCCATTAGTTCCTAGCTGGCTGCCATCTGAAATTTGTTACGGACCCGGGGAATACCTTTTATTTTGGAAAGGACTATACGGGACTATTGTGACTAAGTTTGTTTCTAATTGAAACGAGTTTATGAGAAGATCTTTGAATGTGTTTTTCATGGATCCAATGTTAACACTTCTTCATGGTGTCCAATGTTAAACTATGTCCCCCGCTGACGAACATCTTGGATGAGGTACGCCAGCGGGGGACATCTTGGATGAGGTGCGCTACATGCTGGACACCCTTTTTTGGAATGGCCATGTAAGAACCATTCTGACTAAGTTTGGTTCTTATTGGAGTAGAAGTTTCTGAGAAGATTCAATAGGTCCAACGTATAACTATGTTCCCATTCAGATGAGGCATATCCCTTTCGGATACCTATTATGGAAGGGCAACTAAGGATCATTGTGACTTAATTAATAGTAATTGGGCAAGTAGTTTCTGAATTTTCAATGTATTTTTCATTGGTCCAAGTTGAAACTATATTCCCTGCTGGTGGCCATCTTGGACGAGGTATAGACCTGGATACCTTTTTGTGGCAGGGATCATCTAAGGATCACTGAGACGAAGTTTGGTTCTAATTGAAAGCAGTTTTTGAGTAGCTCTTTGAATTTGTGTTCCATAGAGTCCAATTTAAAATTATGTACCTGCTTGTGGCCATCTTGGATGAGGCACAGATATGCCAGATGAAAGGGACCATCTAAGGACTTGTAGTTTCTTAGAAGATCTTTGAATGTTTTTCCTACAGGGTTCAATGTAAAACTATAATCAATGTTGGTGGTTATCTTGGATGGTGGACCTGCCACATAACAAGAGGCTCTCAAGAGCCTGTATCGCTCACCTGGACTCTGGCTTAAATAGACAGTCTTTGTTAACTGATCTTAATTAAATCATGGTTCCTTTTGCCAAGTGGTCTCAGCAGACAAGAGTTGGGTTCAAGTTTGGTTCTTTTTTCTGCAGGGGAAAATCAAGGACTTGTGGCAAAGTTTGGATCAAATTGGCTAAGCTGTTGCAGTGAAAAAGATCTTTGAATGTGTTTTCCAATATTGTCCAAGCTGGCATCCATCTTGGATATAGCGCCTGACACGAAAAACACCTTTTTTTGTAGGGGATAACATAAGGACTATTGTGGCAAAGTTTGGTTCCAACTGTATCAACAGTTTCAGATGAGAAGATCTTTGAATGTGTTTTAGGGTCCAATATTAAAACAATGTTACCCGATGGCGGCTATCTTGGATATAGCACGGACCTGAAAAACATCTTTTTTGTAGGGGACCACCTCAGAACTACTGTGGCCAAGTTTGGTTCCAATTGGCTCAGTAGTTTCAGAGGAGAAGATCTTTGAATGTGTTTCCATAGGGTCCATTGTTAAAACAATGTTACCCGCTGGCGGCCATCTAGGATATAGCCTGTACCTAAAAACACATTTTTTGTAGGGGACCACCTAAGGACTATTGTGGCCAAGTTTGGTTCCAACTGGCTAAGCAGTTTCAGTGGAGAATATCTTTGGATGTGTTTTACTATAGGGACCAATATGTTAAAATTAAAGAACCTTAGTGAGCAAGCTCACATACCCCACGCCTCCACATATTGGATAATCCTGCATTATCTAAAAATTATCAAAAATCGAGAAATCCATGTAGTTTGCACATCTCTTACAGATGCAAAATCATTCTTTAAAATATCATAAAAACTGTAGGAGGATTTATCCAGGCAAATGGTGTATCTCGCCTAAAAATGACAAAAATTCGACAAATATATTTTTGGTGAAAAATCAGCAAAAATCAAAGCCCAAGTGGTATGCACATCTTCAATATATGCACAATCAATCTGCAAAATAAAAACTTCCTACCTTAAAAACTGTAGGAGGAGTTATCAGGACAAATGAAGTACCCTATAAGCATTTTCTCGTCTAAAAATGACGAAGTTCAACAATGCATATTTTTGTGAAAAATCAGCAAAAATGAAAATCCAATTTAGCATGCACATCTTTAATATATACACAATCAATCTGTAAAATAAAAGTTTCCTACCTTAAAAACTGTAGGTGTTATCCGGACATATGATGTACCCTATATGCAACATTATGCAATATAATGCATAAAAATGACAAAGTTCAACGATGTGTAGTATTCTGAAAAAAAATCCAAATCCAAATACCATGCACATCTTTGATATGTGCACAATCAACCTGCAAAATATACACTTCTTATTTTAAAAACTGTAGGAGGGGTTATCCGGACTAATGGTGTACCCTATATGCAATATAATGTGTAAAAATGACAAAGTTCAACAATGTGTAGTATTCTGAAAAATTATCAAAAATCAAAATCCTTTGATATGTGCACAATCAACCTGCAAAATAAAAACTTCCTATCTAAAAACTGTAAGAGGAGTTATCCGGGCAAATGATGTACCCTATTTGCAACATAAAAATGACAAAGTTCAACAATGTGTAGTATTCTGAACTAAAGGTTCAGAGACTGAGCCTGTATCGCTCACCTGACAAAATACTTCTCTGCCATGCATGACCAAAAATGATGTTTTTACCAATGGACTTCTAATGTTTAGCTATGTTCTCCATTAGCATCTGTGTTTTTTTGTCCTATTGAAATGAGTAAACTTTGCAAAGGACCTTCTACTCATCATTCCAAATACAATTTGCTTCAACAGTTACAGAGAAGATGATGAAAATGTGATTTTTCCCATAAAGTCCAATGTTAAAGTAAAACATACATCCTGTGCAGGCCGCAATGTTTTTTTGTTAAATAAGAAAAAAAATGAGCAATCTTCGTAAAGGAACTTTAGCACATCAGTCCTATAAAGTTGGATTAAATTTGCTACAGCGGTTTCAGGGGAGAAGATGAAAATGTGCTTTTTCAATAATGTCCAATTTTAAACTATTTTCCTTGCTGGAGGCCATGTTTTTCATCTGATCAGAACGGAATGAGCAATCTTTGTAAAGAACCTTTAGTACATCATTCCTGTAAAGTTTGGTTGAATTTGCTTTAGAGGTTTTAAAGGAGAAGATGAAAATGTGATTTTCCCATAGGGTCCAATGTTAAACTTTGTTCCATGCTGGCAGCCATGTTTTTTATCAGATCGGAACTAAATGAGCATTCTTTGTAAAAGACCTTCCATTCATCATTCCTGTAAAGTTTGGTTGAATTTGCTTCAGCCATTTCAGAGGAGAAGATGAAAATGTGATTTTCCAATAGGGTCCAATGTTAAACTATGTTCCATGCTGGCATCCATGTTTTTTATCGGATCAGAACAAAATGAGCAATCTTTGTGAAGGACCTTAAGATCATCATTCCTGTTAAGTTTGGTTGAATTTGCTTCAGCCATTTCAGAGGAGAAAATGAAAATATGATTTTCCTTTCCCATAGGGTCCAATGTTCTGTGTTGGCAGCCATGTTTTTATCGGATCGGAACGAAAGGAGCAATCTTGGTGAAGGACCTTTCGTACAGCATTCCTGTAAAGTTTGGTTGAATTTGCTTCAGCTGTTTCAAAGGAGAAGATGAAAGTGTGATTTTCC
>MJUU01071096.1:0-11753 GCA_002080025.1 Modiolus philippinarum
TTCTTGCGTTACTTTTCAAAGTTAAGGTTCTTGACCCCTTTACCATCAAAAGATAGAGTTCTGCTATTTCAAGACCTAAAACTTTATGTAGATGTTACACATTATTGATATAAAAAGCAGCACATTTCTCTATTGTTTCATATTTCAGCCTGGGGAGACTTTGATACTTCAGCAGAATTCATGTTGAGTTTTTTTTTGTTCTTATGTTTGACTCCTTTCTAGCCTACAGAGAAAGTTGACTTAAATTTTCTTACCTAAAAGTGCCGTTTTCTTCTGCTTAGCACTGGCTTCTGGTGGGAGAAGAAATGAAATTAAAGATTTTTTGTTTGTTTCTGGTTCTGCCTTAGATTGTCTAGCAACAAGTCTGCAGTAACCCTTTTCTCATTAATCCCTCTTTCCTGGGTAACAATATTGTCAAGACAAGGGTTCAGTACCTTTTCTTATTCGTGTCCTTCGAGTTGCTCGGACTCTATTCTCCTCTGTCTTGTCAATAACCCTTTTCATCTTGCAAGAACGAGAAATTTGCGTTCTGACAATCTTAGACCCTTTCTCCGTATTGAGAAAGCTGTCAATGACCTTTCTGTTAATACCATTCTACTTTTATCTGTAAGACTTATGAACCTTCAAGTTTACAACAAACTTTTTGTTAAAGCTCATGATGTACGGGGCTTTGTTAATTCTTGTGCGTTCTTTGACTCGACTTCTTAAAATGAGATTATTTCAGATATTTTACGGAGACATGAGAGCTCCTTTATTTCTCATTATCTCCATTTGTTGTTTGTTCATTCTGTCATTTTTTCTTTCCACACAAACGGTTAACTTTCCACTTGTGTCTTCAGATGTGTTTGATTCTTATTCTCTCAGAATTTAGACTCATATCTTGGTGTGTTGCATAAAATACTAAATTATTAAAGTAAAATTGAAGACTAACCATCATAAATGGGAGTAATAACAAAGTACCGAACAGAGTGGTCAAGAGCCGAAGTCCATAAACAAAAAGACAAATTAGGTGGAAACCATCGGCAAAATTGTCAACCGTAATGGTCCTGACTTGGTACAGGTATTTCAATATATTTTAATTATAGATCTATCCCTTCCTTCTTGTTGTTTCTTCGGTTTTCTATCTAGATCTTGATAAAGTGGTGGTTTTGGCTAAGATTACATGTTTTCTGGTCTTCTGACCTGTTAACATGATGCTTTTGGATACTCTCAAAATGTATGGTAGTATTTAATTAAAATTCAATTTTACTAAACATACTGACATTTTGAGAATGGCACAATTGCCTGGGTGAGATGAACACTGTTTCAGTTAATATAATGTTACAGGGAGAGTGATCGGAAACTTATTTTATTATCTTTTCCCGTCTGGAAACATAATTAAAACGTGCCTACGTCAATACAGTCAAAAGGGATATGTAAAAAACACTTTTTTTTAAAAAGAAGACTGTAAACAGTATATTTACGAATTAATTTCATATAATGTCCTTATATCATATCAGCGGAAGATCTGATTTATATTTTGGGTCAAGGGTTTTAAGTCTGCAAAAAGAGCTACAGGTAGGCCTGTATACGTAAAACGAAAATGTGATCCATATAATTGATATAGACATCGCTTTTAACTTTACAATTTTTCTTATTGCAACAGAAAACATTCAAAGAGGTCAATCTGCAGCTGTATCTGTATCTGTATGTGTATGGTTAAAGTGCAGGAACCAATCGCGATTTTAAATGCACTGGAAGGTGAGCGGTTGGTTAGTCCAAATGTAGGAGGGCGCTACTAAAGCCCTGAAATGTCTTTGTGTCCACTATATTGTCATCCAGGTGGTTCCAATCAATTACTGTCCGTGGAAAGAAAGAGTTCCTCTTGATGTCGGTTTTACTGTGAATAAGTTTAAAGGACCTGCTGTTGTTTTTTGTTTGTCTCTCTATAGGGTTTGGTGAAATGAAGCTTTCGTTTTGTGTTGCTTTCCATTTTCTTTTATTTGCTGAGCTCCTCAAATATTCCTTTGGTGAGATGGTGGGCACCATTCCATCAACCACTTTATAGAACAAGGTTAATATAATCTTATCTGTTTCTTTCTCTCTTGGAGTGGTTTCAAGTTGAGTTCGTCTAGCATGCTTGCAATACATCCGCTTTCTCTTGACTTGTAGTCTTTTTGATAAATCGTGCTGCTCTTTTTTGTATTTTTTTTTCTGATTCATTTATATCCTTGATGGTATGTGGATCCCATGTAGAGCAGCCATACTCCAGGGTAGACCTTACCATTGCAAAGTAGGTTATTTTTTTGCACTCTTGAGGGAATTGGCGTAGATTTCTTCTGAGAAAAACCAGTGTACAGCTTGCTTTACTTTTTATTTTGTTAATGTGGCTAGTCCATTTCATGTCGATTGAGACGTTTCAAAGGCCTAAATGGGACTTTTTCCAAAAAAGTCCATTTTTTTTGTCCAGTACATGTTTTTCTTTGAATTTTAACATTTTTCTATTTTCTTTTTCGTTGTTGTTAAATATAGCTTCTGCTCGACAATCGACATAATATTTTATTTATTTTTGAATAGGACATCTGGGAATATTTTGGACTTAAGTGCCCCAAAACAGCCAAAAACGTCTGTACACTGAAAAATATCTGCAAACATCCAATTTTTGTATAATTTGCTTGACTTTGTTTAACTTTTTTTAACTGTTATCTATTAGAAATACACCCAAACAATTAAAAAAAGCGTTCAGTAATTGGGAGTAGCTGTAACAGATTTTCTCAAATCAGTTTTTAATGGGTGTCCATAGAAAAATGTCCACTTCGCAACGCCAACGCTAATTAGTCAATAGAGCGCTCGTTCTGTGATTTAGATTACCTTTTTTGCTATACAAACGTTCGTCATCTACATTTCTATTTGAAAAAAAGTATACAACAGATATGTTACAATCCATTACTCTTATGTGATTGAATTTGTTGGCACAGTTAACACCGTATTTTTTTTCTTGTCCATTTCGCAACGGTCAATATTTCCAAGAGACGTCCATCGTAAAATCATGAAATCATAATAATCATAACTAACCTTGTGCATTGTACGGTAATTGTTGAATTCTGGTTCTAGGACACATGACAAAGAAGTAATCGCCAGTAACATGTAAATATGTCCACTGTGCAACGGTCCACTTCGCAACGCTATAAGGACGTTGCGAAGTGGACAAAACCTCTTAGTATATTGGACATACTGCTGTACCGCTACCACAAAATTTTATAAAGATAAATTGCAAGAATTCTGATGCATGCTTGCTGGCAATTAATATAAAAACAAGAAGAAGAGTGTCAGGTTTTATCCGCATTTGACAGAAATGTGTGATTATGTCCACAACGTAACGGCGCCTCGTAAATGTTGCGAGGTGGACAAAATCGTTGCGAAGTGGACCGTTGCAAAGTGGACATTTTCTTACATTTTTAGCTCACCTGACCCAAAGGGTCAGGGTGAGCTATTGCCATCACTTGGCGTCCGTCGTCCGTCGTCCGTCGTCTGTCCGTTAACTTTTCACATTTTCATCTTCTCCTCTGAAACCACTGCAGCAAATTCAACCAAACTTTACAGGAATGATGTACTAAAGGTCCTTTACAAAGATTGCTCATTTGGTTCCGATCCGATAAAAAACATGGCCGCCAGCGCGGAACTTAGGTTTAACATTGGACCCTATGGGAAAATTCACATTTTCTTCTTCTCCTCTGAAACCACTGAAGCAAATGCAACCAAACTTAATAGGAATGATGTACTAAAGGTCCTAAACAAAGATTGCTCATTTGATTTAGATCCGATAAAAAACATGGCCGCCAGCACGGAAAATAGTTTAACATTGGCCCTATGGGAAATTCATATTTTCATCTTCTCCTCTGAAACCACTGAAGCAAATTCAACCAAACTTTACAGGAATGATGTATGGAAGGTCCTTTACAAAGATTACTCATTTCGTTCCGATCTGATAAAAAACATGGCCGCCAGCGCAGAACTTAGGTTTAAAAATGCACCCTATGGGAAAATTCACATTTTCTTCTTCTATTCTGAAACCACTGAAGCGAATTCAACCAAACTTTACAGAAATGATGTACTAAAGGTCCTTAACAAAGATTGCTCATTTCGTTCCAATCAGAAAAAAAACATGGCCGCCAGCACAGAAAATAGTTTAACATTGGCCCTAGGGGAAATTCATATTTTCATCTTCTCCTCTGAAACCACTGAAGCAAATTCAACCAAACTTTACAGGAATGATGTATGGAAGATCCTTTACAAAGATTGCTCATTTCGTTCCGATCTGATGAAAAACATGGCCGCCAGCGCGGAACTTAGGTTTAACATTGGACCCTATGGGAAAATTCACATTTTCTACTTCTGCTCTGAAACCGCTGAAGCAAATTCAACCAAACTTTACAGGAATGATGAACTAAAGGTCCTTAACAAAGATTGCTCATTTCGTTCCTATCCCAGAAAAAACATGGCCGCCAGCACGGAACATAGTTTAACATTGGCCCTATGGGAAATTCACATTTTCATCTTCTCCTCTGAAACCACTGAAGCAAATTCAACCAAACTTTACAGGAATTATTTATGGAAGCTCCTTTACAAAGATTGCTCATTTCGTTCCTATCCGATAAAAAACATGGCCGCCAGCGCGGAACTTAGGTTTAACATTGGACCCTACGGGAAAATTCACATTTCTTCTTCTGCTCTGAAACCGCTGAGGCAAATTCAAACAAACTTTACAGGAATGATGAACTAAAGGCCTTAAACAAAGATTGCTCATTTCGTTCCAATCCCAGAAAAAACATGGCCGCCAGCACGAAACATAATTTAACATTGGCCCTATGGGAAATTCACATTTTCATCTTCTCCTCTGAAACCACTGAAGCAAATTCAACCAAACTTTACGAGAATGATGAACTAAAGGTTCTAAACAAAGATTGCTCATTTCGTTCCAATCCCAGAAAAAACATGGCCGCCAGCACGGAACATAGTTAAACATTGGCCCTATGGGAAATTCACATTTTCATCTTCTCCTCTGAAACCACTGAAGCCAATTCAACCAAACTGTACAGGAATGATGTATGGAAGGTCCTTTACAAAGACTGCTCATTTCGTTCCGATCTGATAAAAAACATGGCCGCCACGGCAGAACTTAGGTTTAACATTGGACCCTATGGGAAAATTCATTTTTCTTCTTCTGCTCTTAAACTGCTGAAGCAAATTCAACCAAGAATGATGAACTGAATGTCCTAAACGAAGATTGCTCATTTCATTCCGATCCAATAAAAAACATGGCCACCAGCACAGAACATAGTTTATTTTGGCCCTATGGGAAATTCACATAAAAAACATGGCCACCATGCAGAACATTGAAAACCCTGCTTCAGCATTTTGTCAGGTGAGCGATACAGGCTCAGTGTCTGAGCCTCTAGTTTAAATTTTTATTAGAAAATCTGTAAAGAAATTGTATCTGTTTGATACAATACTGAAGGGACAAGATGAGTTATTAAGATGCTTGAATGATAATTCCTATAATGCATGGTTTTTCCGTTTGAATTGACAATTGAAAATTGTATATTTTCATAATTTTCTGTCACAAACGTTAAAAGTATGCTTGTGGTGCTTTACTAGTGATTTTGTTGATAAATCTTATTGTTATCTAGTACTTAATTATCTGCGGTTCAAGATACTGCAAAAAATATCGTTACAAAAAACATTTTTCTCATTTTTGAAAGAGGAAATTGAAACGTTGCGAAGTGGACATTTTGGTGTAACCTGCTTACTTTGGATGTCCTTTCTACGCACTTCGGTTTATGTTTAAGATTACTTAATTTAGTGTCTACTGATATTCAGGTATTAACAGCTACTATTTAATTTCTGGTTCGAAGAAGTTTATTTTTGTGTTTTTTCAATAGGCAAAAGTGGACATTTTTTTAAAATGTCCCAAATATGGATTTGTCTGGACTTGTTCTAGGATATCATGGTCTTATTCTTAAAAGTAGCTTGTTTTCTGTTTAATGCTCATTAGATACTTTTTTTATGGCATTAAATTTCATTTCCCATTTGTTGGTCCAAATAACAAGTTGTTTTTGATCTTTTTGGAGTGTTAGTAGATGGTCTTGATGCAATTTTATTTCCCTATATAAGAGAATCTAACTTGGGATTTTACGCATTCAAATGGCATAATGATAGTAGTGGTCCCAACACAGTGCCTTGTTAGATGCCCGAATCAAGATAGGCATTTGTAGAATGTTCAGCTTTCACTACAACTCTCATTGATTTTTCTTTCAGGAATGATGATAGCCATTTATTCAATTTTTTTTATACCATAACTCTGTAATTTTTGAAGAAGTTTGTTGTGCGGAACTGTATCGAAAGCTTTTGAAAAGTTTAGAATTGCCATGTCTAACTGTATGTCGTTGTCGGCACTTCGTAGTAGATCTTCTGTTTTTACTAATAGTCGTGCTGTACATTAGTATCCCGATCTGAATCCATGGTTAAGGCTGGTCAATATTTGATGTTTTTCTAAGTGTCTTAGAATGTGTCTGCAAATGATGTGTTCCAGTATCTTACAGGATACACATGTTAAATATACTGGCCTATAGTTCTCTGCTGCGTGTACATCACCTTTTTGGAAATTGGAGCAATATTTGCGTTGAGCCAGTCATCTGGAAGAGTACCATTGTCGACTGATGTTTGAAAGATGTTTCTTAGGCATAGCGTAAACTGTTCTGTGCAAGTTTTTAGCACTATGTTTGGTATTTTATCCGGTACCATTGCATTAGCCGGATGATATTTAGAAGCAATTTTTTTACCCCTTCAGTTGTTATGTGGAGATCTGGTATCTTTGAATCTATGCGTTGTTGTAAGTCCAATCCGGTTGTGCTGTTATTTGGTTTTGGGGAGATTTATGTAAATTGTGTAAAGTGGTTATTCAGTATTTCAGCCTTAGTTCTGATGTCATTCATGAGTCATCCTTTTTTTTATAGTGGTGCAACTCCAATATTGTCTTGCTTTTTGGGTTTCATATAATTCCTGTGAATGGTTTTGAGTTGTTAATTTCAAGACCTTCAGTTATTATGTTGTTGATGTGATTCCATTATGTTTTCCTGAATTGTTTTAAACATTCTTTCTGAAATTGCATATACTTAGTATTCTTTAAAGTTTCCTGTTCGTTTTGCATTCTTGTGTAGTCTGGCTTTCCTCTTGACCATTCTTGTAAGTCGTTTATTCAGCCATGGTATTTGGTGATTCTTTTGACTATTTTAGATGGAACATTTTGGTCTATTATGGATAGTATGCCGTGTTTATAGCGAGAATTTTTGTTGATGGGCATATGATGAGATCATGAGGTGAAGCCAAATCATATTCTCTTGCAACTTCACCCGATTTGGAAAACCAGCTGTCCATTTTTATTATTTTTTTGTCTTTAAGTGCAAGTCTCTTTTTCTATCCAATTTTCATTTCGTGTACAATATTGCCAAAAGTTTTAAGTTTTCTCTTGTGTAATTCTCCAATCAGTGGTACGACCCGATAACAGGTATACTGCTTCATTAGCTGTTCTGTCAGGGAGATTTTGGACTTTTTTAACAGTTTCTTGAAATAATTTTCCAGTTTCTGCATCTCTGCATGTTTTAAACTCAATATTTCTAACCTGTAAAGAAGTCTCGGCATCACAGTAATATAAATTTGTATAAAATGTATTGCAACCGTTTAGGGTTTACTCCATTTATGCCATGCTGTTGTTATACGGGTCTGGACAATCTCCTTCTGGTTGTCCTTTCAATGCCTAAATGAGAAGCACTTTCTCCTGCTACAATTTCCTTTTAATTAAGATACTATTTATGGAACCATAAACTTGCTAAACTGGGAAATTCTGTGCTTTGAATGTCGTTTTATATTTCAGTTCTCAAACAACAGACGATGATACTATGACGAGTCTCAGAGTTTTTCGCCATTTTGTTCATTCATTCAAGTTAACAAATTTAACAAAATGGTTATTTGAAATGTGAAGAAAGCTAAAAGAATTTAAAATTTTTATTCCTCATGACTTTTAATAAAAAATGTGAACTAAAAAACACGAGCTTTAAATCTGTTGCTGGATTTTAATACAGAACACAGATATTATGCAAGGGACGAAATTTGTAAAAGAGTATCACTAGCCTGAGAAACTAACAATTCGCAATTTTTCTCTCTTATTTCAAAGGTGACCCCTAATTTTATTTCTTTATGATTTCAAAACACATGCAAAGTAGGAACAAAATCTATAATAGATTTTTTTAAGCTGTACTCTTATATAAAGTTAAGGCAGTGGCTGCTCGTCCACGCCGCGTGGACGCGTAACCCACAGGCTGCGCGTACACGCTTCCGGTTTTTGTATAGAAAAGGAATCATTTCCAGATATTCGGATAAAAGTACCCGAAATTATAATTTTAAGATAAAGACAGAGCGAGTTCTAAAACAAATTTATGTGGTTAAAACTTATAAAAAGTTATCTAAATAAATGATCACCTAGGCGCAGATCAAATAAAACGAAAATATTAATCTGGAAGCGGACACGTACAAGCGATGTTCAAGCTGAACATTTCATAAGGCTGGATTTTTTAATTTATTTTGCCAGTAATGGCGATTTGTAAAATAGTTTGAAAAGAAAAAGATGTCAAATTGTAGAAAATGTCTTTACATGAATCAGGACATACACAAACATGAGGATGAAAACGTTACAACATGTGTCCATATTTATTAGTAAAATGGTTTTGTCGAACTCACTAGGACAAAGGCCAAATGCAAGATATTTCCTTTTTTAAAATCCATACAATTAATTTTTCAAATAATTAATGTATATCACAAGTTATATAAAATTCACGGTCCTGGAATTAAATATTTACCATATTTGGCCTCATTTATCATCTTCTCGTGTAAATTATTGTAAATCGGACCACGGCTGAAAAAGATTATTTCCTTTATTTTCTGGCAACTACCGCAAAAGTGACTGCTTTATACAGTGCCAGTATAACGAAGTATACTTTCCAATTAGTATTACTGCACTAACAACCGTTCAATAATTTCTAGCATTGGTTGTTATAAATTTCAATATAGTAATTATGCGAAGAATAAAAGTTATATCTGCAATATAAGCTTTTCGGGTTTGATTTTTCTTATTGAAAAATCCAGTTGACGCAAATAAAAAATAATAACTTCCGACTTCCAGATAGATTGTGATGTCAAAGTTTGCCGGAATGTCCGGAAATTTTTCCGGTTTTATACAAGAACCGGAAGCGTGGACGTGCAGCCTATGGGCTACGCATCCACGCGGCGTGGACGCGCAGCCACTGCCTATAAGGTTAATCATTTCCCTATCATTTCTATGTAAATTCCTGAAATTTTTAATTTTAGTATTTGCGTTTAATTGCACGATGACCCCCAAATTTTATTTCATATTTTGAGAAATAACACAATTATGTTTCTACACAAATTCTATAATATCATGCAGACAACTTAGCGGATTACAATCATCGATTACCCGGAGAGTTTTTAAAATTACGATAACTTCTCAACTTCCGCCTTCTACTTTCACTTCGAAATAGAATCAATGCAGACACGAAATATTTGTATAGAATTGTAACGAAACTATGAATTCTCAGTCAGACGACGATGCTGAAGTTCAGACACAAAATACGACAGAACATGGTGAAAGTTCAATGGGTAAATCACTAAATGTGGGGATCTGACATCGGCGTCAAGGGGAGTCTCCATATGATCCGACGTTGTAGGAATTTTCATTAACACAGATCTTCACACTCACAGATATTATTTTGATAGAAAAAAAGTTGCAAAAGCAGCTCTAGAGTAACTTCATGTGTTTTTATTGGAGGCATTTTTCGCCCACTTTATTAAATGGAAGCAGACTGACCAGGGAACTGTATAACTAAGACTAAGAGGGAATAGAAACGCGGCATACTTCAAAGACAAATCTATCATGCATCTCTGTCTCTTGCCATGTGATAATCACTCCCCATAGTGTCATAAGATATTAATAACTGTTAGCGTAATGCAAATATTTGGGTCCTCTCTGCTATCAATTTTATTTTACATTGCACAGTAAATTGTAAACTCGGGCTACCCCCATCTAACGTCTTTGTGTTGGTTGCGCCCATCTTCCTTTTTGGTGTTGGGTACCAGAATTAGTCAAGGTTGCTGAATGGTAAACAAAGTGTTAAGCAATGAAAATGTCAAGAAACCGAAAGAAAAAGATCACTTTATTATTACTAGCATAATAAAATAAATAAAACGTCATAAAAAGAGCTACTTTATGTAGGGATTTTCTTTTAATTTTATATGGCTTTTTCCACAACCAAAACAATCTATATGAAAAGATTACTTGAGAAATGCCATGGAAAACTTGAAGGTCTTCACTGTTTTTTTGCAAAAAATTTGTCTTGCTTTTCGTTTTTGTCGATAGTTTGTACATATTGTTGTCATATGTACATGTCATCACCCAGTTAGCATATAAATAATATAGCAATCATTAGAGATGTCATAATTGAAATGTTCCTACTTAAATTTACGACTATTTTATCTGAACAATTTTGTCAAGTCCTTGTCACATAAATTATGTAATTTCAGGTAGACAACATACACAGGTGTGCTGGATATAATTGACACTCCGCACATACATATATGTGTTAAAAATGATACTGATACTTGTTAATTAACACAGGTTTGAAATGTATAGCTATATGATAATAAATTTGTCATTTATTATATTTATTCCATAAACATGATAAACCAGAACAGAAAGAGCGGGAAATTGTTCCGAGTGTATAGATTTTTCATTGAACTCAAGTATTCCGAATGAAAGATTTACACATCGCTCTGTATCTTAACTTTTAAGCCCTGGTGTTTGTGTTAATAACCAAAAGAGTTAAAAAAAAAATCGGCAAAACATTTCTATTGACATTTCGTTTATAACTTTATAACAAAAAATACACTTACTTATTGAACTATTTTGTTCATTAACTACTAAATGCAGAACCTCGACCTCAAAAAAAACAATATGGCCGACCAACAAAATTTCTAAAAGATGTCAATTTTCAAAAAATCATAGCAACTAGCTTCATTAAAATTCGGCCTAATTAATAGTACCAAACACTAGAATTATATTTCGCCTTTCATTATGTGTGTTCAAAAAATGAATTAAATGAATAGTTAATTTTTGATTCGAAAAATTCGAGACGGTGTACAAAATGTGAATGACTTCTCAACTCTACAATGCAAATCTTAGGCAAATTTTGTTTACAAAAAATAAAATAGCAAATTACTTCAATAAAATAGGAGAATTATACCGAGAGGTCGGATATTTTTTCAGCTTTGAAATGGTTTTTATACCCCGCCTTACATAGTGGCGTGGTATTATGTGATACCCTCAGTCGTGTGTCCGTCCGTCGGTCTGTCCGTCCCCCGAAGGTTTCCGACTGATAACTTTTGAATGGAATAACATACAGTCTTCAAACTTGGTATGTAGCTTGTTCACCACAAAACTCAGGTCGAGTTCGAATATGGGTTCAGAGGTCCAAGGGGTTCTGGAGTTATGCCCCTTGATACTCGAAATTTTGTGAAATGTGGCGGGGTATCATGTAATCCACCATTACTATTTTTTTATTATATGGTTACATTGAATACTAATTTTACAAACTATAAAAATATACACCCCATCGACGTATTTGATAAATTATGAAAATGACACA
>MJUU01071096.1:29233-50471 GCA_002080025.1 Modiolus philippinarum
CTTGTCAGCTTTTGCGTCTTGTCAGCATTCACAAACCTTTCATTCAGGTCTCTTCTTTAGAATTAAATTTAAAACTGTACTTGATCAAGATGATGCTGTCATTGTTTAGTCTATGTTGAGTGTACAGCAGGGAACCCATAATATGTAATAGGTTTCTGCAGGGACTATATATAGTCCCTGGTTTCTGGTATAAAATCAAATTCTTTGGATATTTTTCTCTAATGGTTTGATTGCCATTGATTGGCTTGTGTGATCAAATGAAGATGGCCACCATTAAATACTTGCTGACTGTCAGAAAGGCATGTTAATTTTCTTGATGAGCAAAACATGGTTTTTGTACCTCTCTTGGTTTTGATATCATCATTATAATTAGACCCATAGTAAAAAATGAGAAATTATGCACGACATAGACAGGCAATTATTCATATCGTACATGGACACTATTGGACAGTGTACATAAAATTTCAATAGATTAGATACTGATCATTGCCATCATAGACACTAATCCACCAGTCCCTTTGGGACTTTGATTGCTGTTCAGATGACACTTGTTTTCCTGACCATTGCTAATATTTATAGCATCATTGTCTTGAAGGCTTCATGGCATCAATTTGATGGATACAAATTTAATTCACTGTTGATGCTTCAGCTGAGCCAGTAATTATTCGGTCAATCAACTATTAATATTGTGAAATTTTCAAATACTAAACTGTCATTTCTTTCAAGACTGATCATTAAAACTGAATGAGAAATACTGTTGCACATGTACCATCAACAATTTATGTTATGATAATTTTGCGAAGGGGGACCTTTTTGGAATGCCGGGATTGGAAGTTTAAGCTTTGGAACTCAGGATTTCTATAATTTAAGCCTGGGATTTTGGGAATTAAACCCACTGGGAATCTGGATTTCACCAGTTTTTAAGTTCCTTTGTAGTTCTAAATTTCGGGATTAAAGCAAAATAAAGTCAGGATTCCAGGATGAGCCCGCCTTGGCCCCCCTCTTTCCTTATAGTCCAGTCACATCACAATTGATGATTTCAATCAGTTTTGTTTTTATCTATTTTAGAATATGTAGGATGGTCAGAAGATGATGGTGGTGTTTTGTTGACAGCAATGTACAATGTGTTCAAGAAAAAAATTGATCGCAAAGAGGAAATAGATCTTCTACCAACAATGACGCAAGTTTGCCATAAAATGTCAGGGTACCAGTCAAACATGTCAGATATTCGTTATGATCAGTCCAAATCAGTAATGTGTTTGTTACATATGCTTGCAGACGAGATCATATTTAAACCAAAATATATGTGAAATGCAGTGCCATATAAATCATTTTATTTCTTGCATATTTACACCAAAATGTTTTTATTCATGGTAGTTTGCAAGGACTGAAAATAAAATTAACCAATATTTTTTTTAATTTTCTTTAATAAAATCATTATCAAATCAAACTTGCAAAAATAAGGTCTTAACTTGTTTGTCTATCAAAACATTTTCAGACGTTGAAGTCTTTACTAACATTACTTTAACTTTATTTTTATTTGAAGTAGTTTGGTTTTTTATTGAACGGGCAATGAGCATTAGTGATAAGAATTGAGTTAGCATATTACTTTTCTATAAAGAAACAACAGATCTAAAGGTGAAAGGTGGAAACAAAGGTGAAGGTATGCTGACAGGACAAAAAGAAAGATTTTTTTATTTTAAAATATTTTTTTTTAGATAATTAAATGATTAGATTTGAGTAATTGTTAGGGGATTTATTGTCTAAAAGTGCTAATCTTTCTATTACACATATATTTTATGGTGAAAGGGTCATATTATAATAAAAAAACATACTAGTACACAATATAAGTTTTAATACTTTATTTTTCATAATGTATCCTCATCCAAGCATCTCCGATGAGAAGGATGAGGGGCGTTCTATGAGGAAGCCAGAAGGCTTCGAGAGTTATAGGTGAACTTCTACTATTTTCCAATCACATGATCCTATTTCACAGTTAAGTGATTTTCAGTAGGCTGTGACTATAAAAACCAAATGCTCCTTCAAGATGACCACTTTTTACAGGACAAGAGGAAGGAAAGGAAATTTGAAGAGCAACAAGGATAACAGAAAAAATCAAACCAACTAAGGTTCTAAAAATTAATATCCCTAAAGGGTGGTAATACAGGATAGAGAAACAGAGGAGGGTCTTTAACCCTTGAAGCCTTCTGGTTTCCTCATAGAATGCCCCTCATCCTTCTCATCGGAGATGCTTGGATGAGGATACATTCTATATCATAGCCGCCAGGCTACTCGGGTTAAAGGTGAACTCTTTAAAGCCTGACATTTTTACACAAAAATTCAGGTGTACTGAAAATTTCCTAGAAATTCAGAATTCCAATACTTGTAAAGGTAAAGAAATAAATTCACGAAGTTGCATACTTTGATTTTTTTTTTGTTAAACAATACAATATCCATCTTAAATGATACATCCATCAAGTCAATAATCAATTAAGTTACAATGAAAAATCACAGTCTTTACTCCATATCCTTTCATAAAATATTTACACAATGAACCTATATCCACTAATAACTGTATAATATCTTCTTTAGTGAATTATAACCAGTCTTTACATGATGTAGATCATCCAATGAAAAAGAAATCTTGTAACCAAATAGAATATCCTCTGATTTTCTCCAAAATTTGATGCCCAATAGTGAAGATCCATGTCCAAACCATTACAAAGCTGTCAAGAATATAAAGGCAACATAAAATCTCCATTCAAGAGAAAAAAACAAGCATACTACATGTTTGTATTTGAAAAAACTTTTTCTGAATAATTATTTTGCGTGCGAATATTTTTGTGGTAGAATTTTTCAAATGCTGCTGCTGAGGACCAATTAGCAGTTTTCAATATACTTGCTACTGATAATCCTGCACTGTTAGCTGAAGATGCCGAGGCATTTCTATAGGAATGTGCCTTAAAGATAGAAACATTAATACCCGAGTTTTGTAATACAATTTTTAACCATCTAACTATTGTAGACGTAGTTATTTTCTTAAATGTCTGAAATAATACAAACAATTTTGACGATTTTCTGAGACCAGTAGCCTTAAGAACATAATGTTTTAGTGTATAGACAGGGTAGACCTCTTTTCTATGATAAGGATGAATAATGACGTTAGAACTAGGTTTCTTTGGTCGTGAAGTTTTTTGTAAATCAGGTGCAGTAAAGATTACAATATTATTGCTACATTTTAAATTCTTCAAATTTAAAGATACCAATGTTTGTGCTCTTTTTGCAGTACTCAAAGCAAGTAATGCAGCACATTTCAAAGTTATCTTCTTTAAACTTAAAGCATTCAAAGGGTACAAATTTGCAAGGTAACCAAGAAAAGAATATCTTGGTAAGGGTGGTCTTGAATTAAAGACACCTTTCATAAACCTTGGTACCAATGCATTATTATTGAAACTTTCATTTCCTAGCAATACCAGAGTCTGGCTTATTGCACATTTGTATTTATTAATACAACTGTATGATTTATTATACGCCCGTCTAATGACGGACGTATTATGGTATACCAATGTCCGATTGTCCGTCCGTCCGCCCTCACAATTTTATGTTTAAGTGGTTTTCAGAGCGTCCAGAATTGTCTTAAGCGGTATTTTTTTCTTTAGTGGTAACCACATGATTTGGACATTACCATGGGGTATAGGAAGTGTATGCAAAAATACCACTTTACACTTATACACATCAAATTAGTTAGACAGATGGACAAGATGGACAGAATGGACACAATACTTACAATCATATATATATGTGGTTATGCATGGGTCCATCATTGTCTTCGGTGGAATTTTATCTTAAAGTGGTTACCACATAATTTGGACATTAACCACATAAATGTACCACTTAAAAAAATTAAGTGGTACATTCCACTTAAGCATAACCACTTAAAGGAACATTCCACTTAAGCTACAAATGGTGCGTCCGTCCGTCCGTCTGTCCGTCTGTTTCATATGTCACGCTCTAACTTTATAACCATTTGGCCAATTCACTTCAAACTTTGCAGAGGTATTGGGTATGAAGGCCTCACGATCTGTATACTTTTTTGGGAAAATTCGATTTTTTTGTAGGAGTTATGGGACTCTCTTCGTCAATTTTAAGGCAATTTTTTACATGTGGCGCTCCAACTCAACAACCCTTTGGTCAATTCACTTCAAACTTTGTACAGGTTTTGGGTATGAGAGTCTCACGATCTGTATCCTTTTTCGGGAAAATTCGATTTTTCTTGTAGGAGTTATGGGACTTTAATCGTCAATTTTAAGGCAATTTTTTACATGTTGTGCTCTAACTTGACAACCCTTTGATCAATTCACTTCAAACTTTGTAGAGGTATTGGGTATGATGGACTCATGATCTGTATACCTTTTAGGGAAAATTCAATTTTTCTTGTAGGAGTTATGGGACTTTAATCGTCAATTTTAAGGCAATTTTTTACTTAGAACTTTGTGACCAATTCACTTCAAACTTTGTAAAGATATTGGGTATGATGGCATCATGATCTGTATACTTTTTCGTGAAATTTTGATTTTCCTTGGAAGAGTTATGAAACTTTTCATGAATTCTAAGGCAATTTTTCACATTTGGTGTTCTAACTTGACAACCTTTGTGAAATTTTGATTTTCCTTGCAAGAGTTATGAAACTTTCTTCATGAATTCTAAGGCAATTTTTCACATGTCGTGTTCTAACTTGACAACCCTATGGCCAATTTACTTCAAACATTGTACAGGTATTGGATATGATGGTTTCATAGTCTGTATACTTTTTCGTGAAATTTTGATTTTTCTTGCAAGAGTTATGGAACTTTATTCATTAATTCTAGGCAATTTTTCACATGTCGTGTTCTAACTTGACAACCCTATGGCTAGTTCACTTCAAACTTTGTACAAGTATTGGATATGATGGTTTGATAGTCTGTATACTTTTTCGTGAAATTTGGATTTTTCTTGCAAGTGTTATGGGACTTTATTTTTCAAATTTAAGGCAATTTTATACATAACGCTCTCTAACTGATTAATAGTTTGATCAGCTCACATCAAACTGACAATCAAGCAGATTGATTTATTGAAGAGATATCATGCTTAATTTGGCAGTTATAGGTGCATTCTAAATTGAGAATTCTTTAATCACTTAAAGTTTTGAAGGGGTGATGACAGGCGTATCATGCGACTTGGCGCAGCTGTTTTTTTTGGGTTTTTTTTGTATAACACAGACAAAAAATTTATAAGCTCATTTATATCTGGTGTAAATGGATCAATTTGTTTTGACAAACACCTAAGACACCACTTCTTCCAGGAAAATTCATATTGTTTGTTGCTTGACACTTGCTAAGATTTTGAAATGATGTTGGTAGCGACTGACGAAAAACCTTTGTTAAGGAGGTGTCTCCTGATATTACACAAGCCGTCAGGAAAAGTTTCCTTTTGTTCATTGGATGTAGAGACTGATTGTATGGTAAAGTTAACAGATCTAGGTAATCTTACTGGTGTCTCGATTAAAGATTCCATTAGTTTGGGGAACCACATTTGTGTTTGCCAAAGGGGAACTATAATTATAGCATGTTTTACCTGATCGTTCTGTATCTTGGTCAGTATTCCTTGAATTAAGCTGAAAGGAGGAAAGATATAAGGTTTAATATTTTTTCATGACAAAGAAAAATCATCAGAAGCCACCGCTTCTGGATCAGGAAACCAAGAAACATAGTTGTCTAATTGATGGTTTAATCTTGAAGAAAAAAGATCAATGTCTGGTCTGAAAAAATGATGACAAACTTTATCAAAAATTTCTGATTTTAATTTCCATTCAGATAAATCGTTAAAGATTCTTGACAAATTATCAGGTTCCACATTATCTTTGCCTGATATATGCACAGAGGAAATAAATATATTTCTATCATAACACCAAAGCCAAATATATTTAGTTATATTGTGTAAACTTGTCACACAACCACCTTTATTATTAATGTAAGCTACTGTCACAGCACTACCTGTATTGACACAAATATGAAAATTAGCTAGTTCTTTACAAAGGGATTTTATGGCAAAATAAATAGCTTTTAATTCTGAAACATTGATTTGAAATTGTGATTCTTCAGCACTCCATCTACCTTGAGTTTTCAAACATTGCACCCCAGCCAATTAAAGAGGTGTCAGTTTTAATGTATCTTGTTTCTCCATCATGACGAATTGGATTACCATTTACTTCAGAGATATTATTAATCCACCACTGGATTTCACTCAAACTATTGTCTGACAAAGACATAAAAGCATCAAAATCCATGCTGGAAGATTTTAGACTTTTTGTTTTATCTATGTCTAAAAATCTATGAAATAAAGGGGCAAGTAGAACTCCATGCCATGCGGAGGAATATAAACCAATAAGTTGTGCTACAGTTTTGATCTGAATATTTTTGATTTTTAAACAAAATCTAGATTTTTCTAGAATTTTTTCAATCTTGTCTTGTGGCAAAAAGACTTTAAACTGCACAGAATCTACAATATAACCTAAGAAGGTTATTCTTTGAGAAGGGATAATTGCAGATTTTTCATTATTGATACGAAATCCTAAGGATTCAATGAAGTTCATAACTCTAGTAGTATCATGCTGGCATTCTATAAACGAAATGTTCTGGTACAAGGAATTATCAATATAAAAAAAATGATGATATTCCGCAACTCCTTATTTGGGAAAAAACAACTTTCATAACTTTGGTAAACACTCTTAGGGAATGGGAGTGTACAAAATTCATAGAGGACATTTCTCCAGTAGAACTTTAAATATTTCCTAAAACTTTTACAAACGGGGATCGAAAAATATGCATCTGAAAGATCTATGGAAGTGAAATAAAAATTTCTACCTATGTTTTGTAAAATAAGATCTAAATTTTCTTGCTTAAAATGGTGGTATTGTATAAATTTGTTCGGACTTTGTAAGTTGATAACTTGACGAAATTTCCCATTTTTCTTTTTGACAAGGAAAATGTCCGATATAAACTGACTTTTTTCAAATTCGGATCGAACAATTGCATGTTTGCTGAACATTTCATCAACTTCAATATCAATGAGTTCTTTTTCTTTAGTTGAAAATTGAGACATTATTTGTTTAGATTTGGAATTCTGATATGGCATTTGGCAAAATTCTATTTTATAACCCTGAATTGTTTGTAAAATCCGTGGGTCTTTTGTTATTGTTTTCCAATTTTTATACGCCTGTCTTATGACGGCCGTATTATGGTATACCGATGTCCAATTGTCCGTCTGTCCGTCCGCTCTAACTTGATAACCCTTTGGCCAATTCACTTTAATTATGATGGCCTGACGATCTGTATACTTTTTCATGAAATTTCAACTTTTCTTGCAAGAGTAATGGGACTTTATTCGTCAATTTTAAGGCAATTTTTCACATGTCGCGCTCTAACTTGATAACCTTTTGGCCAATTCACTTCAAACTTTGTAGAAGTATTGGATATGATGGTCTGACGATCTGTATACTTTTTCGTGAAATTTTGATATTTCTTGCAAGAGTTATGGGACTTTATTCGTCAATTTTTAGGCAATTTTTCACATGTCGTGCTCTTACTTGAGAACCATTTGGCCAATTCACTTTAAACTTTGTAGAGGTATTGGGTATGATGGCCTGAAGATCTGTATACTTTTTCTTGAAATTTCTATTTTTCTTGCAAGAGTTATGGGACTTTATTTGTCAATTTTAAGGCAATTATATACATATTGGCTTTACTTGACAATCTTTCTTCAAACTTTGTAGAGACATCAAGCTTAATAGCCAGTTAAAGGTGCATTCTAAAATGAGAACCCCTTACCTAAATTACACGAGTGGCCACGGGCGTATCATGCGACTTGGCGCAGCTGTTTATTAAGATATTTTTTAATGCCACCAGCTTTAAACTTAGTACTACTAACCTTTATTCGTCAATTTTAAGGCAGTTTTTCACATGTTGCGCTCTAACTTGATAACCTTTTGGCCAATTCACTTCAAACTTTGTAGAAGTATTGGATATGATAGCCTGAAAATCTGTATACTTTTTCGTGAAATTTCGATTTTTCTTGCAAGAGTTATGGGACTTTATTAGTCAATTTTATGGCAATTTTTCACATGTCGCACTCTAACTTGAGAACCATAAGGCCAATTCACTTCAAACTTTGGAGAGGTATTGGGTATGATGGCCTGAAGATCTGTATACTTTTTCTTGAAATTTCGATTTTTCTTGTAAGAGTTATGGGACTTTAATCGTCAATTTTAAGGCAATTTTTCACATGTCTCGCTCTAACTTGAAAGCCATTTGGCCAATTCACTTCAAACTTTGTAGAGATATTGGGTATGATGGCCTGAAGATCTGTATACTTTTTCTTGGAAATTTCTATTTTTCTTGCAAGAGTTATTGGACTTTATTCGTCAATTTTAAGGCAATTATATACATATTGGCTTTACTTGACAATCTTTCTTCAAACTTTGTAGAGACATCAAGCTTAATAGCCAGTTAAAGGTGCATTCTAAAATGAGAACCCCTTACCTAAATTACACGAGTGACGACGGGCGTATAATGCGACTTGGCGCAGCTGTTTATTAAGATATTTTTTAATGCCACCAGCTTTAAACTTAGTACTACTAACCTTTAGTATTTTTTTTGAAAGGCTTGTAGCCTGCAGCCCGTTGGTAGTCTGTTGTATGGGCGTGTTCTGGCTGCCCCTAGCATCTGCAGGCCTGAGTAGTTGCCTCGTAGAGGAGTTGACATACCCCTGTTGTATCTGCTGCTGCTGAACCGTTGGCCCAGCTGACCTTGGAAGTTATTTGGCGTTAAATTTCGGTTCATTTTATGAGCTTCGTTTATGTCTCTTAGACGTTTTGACACATGGTCTCCAAATAAATTTGATCCCACAGGTTCGTTACGGTTAATGAATTGATGATATCTCCTGTCTATACGTGGCTTTAACAGTACCCTTCTTTTAAGTGACGCTTCAAAAAGAGCATTACATAAAATAATTATTGCTCTGGTGATTAAGGCTCTGTATTCGCTCTGATTAAAGTTTTTACTTTTAAGCATTTCTGCCATACGAATTAGAGGAACAATGCCTTGGCCCATTAAACGTTGAATAGTTTGTAATAATAAGTCTTGGGTTCTAGTACGTTTATCCAGATTTTGCCAAATTACTGGTTTGACAGAGTTGGTGGGCATAGCCCTTTACAATTAGATGGAATTTTACTGTCATCTAGCTTTAGATACGATGATATATCTGACTTGTTGGTTGTAATCTTTTCAATCATTTTAGCAATAAGGGCCGATATCTCTCCACTAAATTTGTCATCATCTTCAAAAATTTTGGGCAGTTCAAATTCATCTAGTTAGATATCATCGACCTTGTCATCGTCCTCATTAAATATTATCATTTCGCAATTGGCGTCATTATTCACATTATTGTTTTTCATATTAACATTGTTACTTACACCAATATGTCTGGGGATTTTTCTTAGAGGGTACATAGTTTGTCCTCACAACTCCTCCTACAGTTTTGATGCTAGGAAGTTTTTATTTTGCAGATCATTTGTACCTATATTGAAGATATGCATGTGGTAAGGATTTTGATTTTGGTTAATTTTTGTCAAAATTATTACATTGTTGAACTTAATCATTCTTTGATGATTTAATAATAGAGGGTACATAGTTTTGTCAAAAATAAACATTGTTGAACTTAGTCAATTTTAGTGATTTTGTGATAGAGGGTACATAGTTTGTCCGTGCAACTCATCCTACAGTTTTAATGCTAGGAAGTTTTTATTTTGCAGATTTTTTGTACCTATATTGAAAATGTGCATGTGGTAAGGATTTGATTTTGGTTAATTTTTGTCAAAATTATTACATTGTTGAACTTAGTCATTCTTTGATGATTTAATAATAGAGGGTACATAGTTTGTCTGCCCAATTCCTCCTATAGTTTTGATGCTAGGAAGTTTTTATTTTGCAGATCTTTTGTACTTATATTGAAGATGTGAATGTGGTAAGGATTTTGATTTTGGTTCATTTTTTAAAAAAAATTATACATTGTTGAACTTAGTCATTTTTGGTGATTTAGTAAGAGAGTACATAGTTTGTCCACGCAACTCCTCCTACAGTTTTTATGCTAGGAAGTTTTTATTTTGCAGATAATTTGTACTTATATTGAAGATGTGCATGTGGGAAGGATTTTGATTTTGTTTTTTTTTTTCAAAAATATACATTGTTCAACTCTTAATTCTTTGGTTATTTAGTAATAGAGGGTACATAGTTAATCTGTGCAACCTAGAATAACATGTGTTTAGCGGGGGCAACATATGTGTCTTCCAGACACAAATATTACTAAAAAATCCCAATTTGATTCAACCTTGCGCGGGGCATGTCATCCTCTAGTTTTCATATACACTTTGGCTCGACTTTTACCAGCTGTTGTACTAGCTGTATCTTTATTGTTATTGCTATCAACGTTAGAAAAGCCAGAAAAACTGGC
The DNA here is from genome assembly GCA_002080025.1 of Modiolus philippinarum. NCBI lineage: Eukaryota > Metazoa > Mollusca > Bivalvia > Mytilida > Modiolidae > Modiolus > Modiolus philippinarum. Next base: position 39,779 of record MJUU01071096.1, read on the forward strand.
ATCAAATTCGTCTCACTTGCAAAGATTTTCATCACTTCACAAGCATTATAATCCGAAGTTTCGGATTTCGAGTCGGTCATATTTGGAGTCTGGAGTCCGACTAAACAAATTTCACAGAACTTTACTGCGTTTGAAATGAAATAAAGTAAAATAGAGTCTATCGATTTGGTTGCTCTAAAACTGAACCGTCATGCGGCCTAAATAGTAAAAGAGGTTGTCTTGAAGGAGCATTTGGTTTTTATAGTCACGGCCTATTGAAAATCACTTGACTGTGAAATAGGATCGTGCAGCGGGAAAATAGTAAATGTTCACCTTTAACCCAAGTAGCCTGGCTGCTACGATATAGAATATTAGATTATTAGTTCTGTTACTCATATCATTCCTGAGTTTGGATTTGATGTATCTTAATGTGTCCACAACCTTAATGTTTTAAGCTAAATTCTCTGTACAAAATTGTCCACATTCACACCTGGTCAATGTGCTATGGTGATATGTAGCTGTTCTTCAAGTAGTACTATTAGTTAAGTTGATAGTTTGTTATGCTTTATTTTTATTAAATAGGCATTTTCATTTTGTTGTTTATTATTTTAGTTTTATTACCACATAAGATATAATTGCTGGGGTTAATTTGTTTTGGGAGAATGGAATTCTCAGCTTGTATCACATCAAGTACATACCTGCCAGCTTTTGAAAATGCTCATTGGGGTTTTTACACGTGAGACAACTCCAAACATACAATAAAATCTAGAAGGAGGCTAAGAATCCACTTTCACATTGTTTTTTAGCATCTTGATGAAGTTACAATCATCTTACTCTATCCAAATGAATGTTTTGTTAAGCACAGAAGAAATAATTACTCTCTGTAATTTTTGAATTTGATGTTCGCATGGTGGAACCCTCATAAATAGAGATAGTTGGCAGGTATGCAAGTATAACAGTACAAGATATTATGTCAACTGAAAATTCCATTTGTAATGAGTAAAACAAATTAGTAATAGCATTTTCATAGCTGATGATTTTGTGCTTTATTTTAGATATGTTTACTTTTTACATCAAAATATTTTGTGATAGTATTTTGTTAAGTTTTATGTTTTAAAGCTTTTATTTTTTGGAACTATTTCATGCCATGAAATTTCTCATGATCAAGAATAGTAATTGCTGTTTTATAGTCCCATAGAAATTGGCAGTAATATATTTGTAACAGTGCAATGTGAATGGAATTCCAACTTCAAGTAAGCAATGTTGTTTTGATTTTCTTCGTCCCCAAACATTGGTAATTATCATCAGATAGTATATATTGCAGTCATGTGACATTATTAGTTATATGACATTATAAGTGTATGTCAATTGATGTATAAACCTACAGTATCCCTGAAATGTTTTGTATAAAATATTTGATTTATTCGGTTGAGCTACTTTTTTTATGATGGAGTAAACTTCTTTTTGATCCATTTGATCTTTAACTTTTTCCTCTAAGAAATAATAGTTGGACTTTTTTCTAGTTTGATTTTTACTGTGAGTCTTTTTGTGTATTTATTTTTTAGCCATTCACCACACATAGGGGACAGTTTGGATCCAAGAAAACGAGTTTAACCCCACCGCAATTTTTGCGCCTGTCCCAAGTCAGGAATATGTTGGTGATTGGCTTGTCCGTGTCTTCTTATAAAATTTTAGTTTCTTGATATTTGGGTTATTGGATGTGGTTTGTTTCCATCGATTTATCCACTTTTTTACCTTTATGAGGTTTAGGGCTTGCTATATGGTGTGAGGTTCCTCACTGTGTTGAAGACCGTACGGTGACCCCTAGATGCTTTGTTTTGGGTCGTTTTAACCTGGATATGGGATGTTGTCTCCTTGACATTTACCCCATTTCCTTTCTTTTTCATATTTGTATAATTTTATTTAAATGACATATCTCCTTAGTTTATTTAATCCCTGTTATCACGTATTCTCTTGGTTTATGTATTGCAAATGTGGTAAAATGCATGTTCTTTTGTCATCTCTACTATTTTGTATTATACATATGAAAGGTTGTGCAAATATTATATCATGTATGCAATTACTATACATATAGTATTTAATCAATATACCTCCATAAATATATATTTTATTTAGATTTTAATTTTTCATTATATTTGTTGTTGTTGTAAAAGTTAAGTTACAATATTTAAAGTAGATAGACACTGATCTTTCTGTCCAATTGAACCTATTTAAATTTAAGTTCCTATTCCACAAAATTAAATTCTGCAATTAAAATGTGGGTCATTGTGGTTTTATTTCCTAGAAGAGTGCTACTTTAGACACATTTTTCATTAAACTAAAATGGGGAAAATTATTGAAAAGCAACTTTTATCTTTATATTTGAATAAAACTTTTAACATTTAGATTTTAAATTCCTTTTATGGTCATTTCTGTAGCATGTAATAAAGGGATGAATGTCACAGTGTGATTAAAAATATATTTATCATTTTTATATGACGGCAAAAATTTTTGTGGTCGTATAATGGTATAGTGCTGTCGTTGTCGTCGTTGTCGTTGTCGTCGTCTGTAGACACTTTTGTTTTTGGGCAATGACTTAAGTTCCAGTTGATCAATCCTTATGAAATTTTAACACAATGTTCCTTGGCACAAAAGGAAGGCTTGGCATAGTTTTGGTCATTGGGCCCACCCGTTTTTAAAAAAGGGGCCAAAAAAGGGTTACATTTGATGTTTTCACATATTTGACTGTAGAATCTTTATTATATATCGGATTTTGATGGGGTTTCTTTCAATGTTCTCCTTAGGAAATTTCCAATCAGTAGTATGTCAACAGATTTCACATCGCATGTACCGTTCATGAGATAAATGTGTCCCAAAAGGGGGAAATCTCAAAAATATATTTTTTCATTTTTTGTCTGATTTTGATGCAGTTTTTTTCATTATATTCCTTATGAAAAATTAATATAGCGCTCAACTTTTATATTTTTGGTAACTTGTTTCCTTTCCCAGCTTCGAGGGGCCGAACGGGGCCAAAGTTGCAAATTTGCTGATTACCTGAAATTTTTATTTTTCATCGGATTTCGATGGAATTTTTTTCTTTGAATTCCTCTTGATATAAGCTTTCAGCAGTATGTCAACAGATATTGCGTAGCTCTTACCGTTTCGGAGCTACAAGGGGTCAATAGGGCCAAAATTGCAAATTTTCGAAATATTTGAAATCTTTATTTTTTATCGGATTTCGATGGGATTCCTCTTGATATAAGCTTTCAGTAGTATGTCAACGGATTTTGCGTAGCTCTTACCGTTTCCGAGCTACAAGGGGTCAAAGGGGCCAAAATTGCAAATTTTCGAAATATATAAAATCTTTATTTTTCATCGGATTTTGATGGGATTTTTTTCTTTGAATTCCTCTTGATATAAGCTTTCAATAGTATGCAACGGAGATTGTGTAGCTCTTACCGTTTTCGAGCTACAAGGGGCCAAAGGGGCCTAAATTGCAAATTTTCGAAATGTGTGAAATCTTTATTTTTCATCGGATTTCAATAGAATTTTTTTCTTTGGATTCCTCTTGATGTAAGCTGTCAGTAGTATGGCAGCGGATTTTGCGTAGCTCTTACTGTTTTCGAGCTACAAGGGGTCAAAGGGGCCAAAATTGTAATTTTTCGAAATATTTGAATCCTTATTATTCATCAGATTTCGATCAGATTTTTTTCTTTGGATTCGTCTTGATATAAGCTTTCAGTAGTAAGTCAACAAATTTGGCATAGCTTTTCCCAAAGGGGCCAAAATTGCAACTGATTGAAGCTCTTTATTGTGTCCATTTAATTACTGTATCAAGCTCTTTACTGTGTCCTCATTCATTTTGAATTACACTTGTTCTAATTTCAGTATTCGACATGCTGCGGTCGTATCATGCTGCGCTCGGCGTAGCCCTTTATTCTCAATTCAATTAAATACAAAAAAGGGGAGTTAATTCTCTGACAGCAAAATGAATAAAAGTTACATCGCAATTAAAAAGCTGTCAAAATGTTGTCCAAAAAATTTAGCACTCTTGGTATTTTACTCTATTTTTTAAAAAAATTTACAGTGTACTGTATGGTTGCTATATTTTTACCGTATACCTATATGAACATAATGACTTAAACTAAAAATCTGTGAATATAAGTCCCTGTGAATAAATCCAACACTGAAAACTGCGAAAAATTTCGTACTGCGATTATAAAGACCTATACAGAAATATTCCACTAAATAGTATCTTTCTACCTTAAAGCAAGAATTATTATGTCAGGGTACATGAAAAAAAAAACAAAAACAAGTATACTCTGACAAAAGTCAGAATACTCAAATCTGAGTTTTTGTTAATTTTTCATCAATTTATATGAATCAAATTTTTGCATAGGCAATGGCCATTTTGACAGTTACTGATCTTTATTCAGTATTGGTGATAGGAACAAAACCGAAAGATGCAATAAGAAGAAGTGATAGAACAACGGCAGTAGAATACCGAAGGAACAAAGCACAAGATTACACAAATCAAAGTCCAGAGAAATAGAGATACAGATTGGCAACTACTAAATACGTCAAGGGTGACAGACATATAGTACCGATGATGCAACTGAGATGTTAACAACACACTCAGAACTCTTCGATAGTTTTTGTGAAAGCTGATATTATTTCTACATTTCGTCGGATTATTATTTAAAATGGTGATAAGCAAAATTACCGAGAGTTTTGAGCATTGTCAGTTACATAATTATATTATTAATTACAAGTTGCTAATCTCTATAATGTCTCTGTAGAGAACAAAGAATAAAAAATAATTGAAATAGAAAGGCAAGAACTAGCTAAGGATATATAGATGATTGTTTGATACGTTTTCTGTGTACAGCAATATTTCAGTGTTTTATGCAGTTTGTGTAATTTGAACAATGTGCATTTTGACGTAACTTTCAAAAACGTGTATAGTTAATATTGAATAATTTCAATTCCTATTTCAAAGCCCATTTTTATTGGTCAGTGTCATGAAAAACAAAGAAGTTATTTTTTCAAAAAATACTTCTGGGCGATTAATACTTTCCAAGGTCAAATATTGTAGTATAATATGACGTAAAATTCACTGAAAACATTATTTTAAGAGGAAAAAATTGGAATTATAAGAAATAAAAGTACTTTTGGAGGAGTTCATGGATATATAAACGTGGCCTACTCGCTCACAAACGAAATAAAGTCCTTCGGACTTTGCGAATAGGCCGCTTGATTTCATTTAGTTTGTGAGTAAGTACGATCGATAAACTATGGAAAATGACATGTAATAATCTATAATTATCCCAACTGGGATTATCCCAAACCTGTTGAGAATTTTAAATGTAATAGTTTAAAAATTATTTACAACCAAGACATGTAATTCATCATGAAAAATATTCCTTTCACCTGCATTTTTTAATAATTCGAAACAACTCATGGTGCGAACGGGATTCGGCACGAAACGTTAAGGATTCTTGAAAAGGATTCTTAAGTCACAACCAAAACTTCTTGGGATACAATATCTCGTGTTACGAAAAATCAACGAAATCACAACCCCACGAAAACAGGATCTTTGATTGACTTTGGTGTTGGGATAAATTTGGACAAACTCGGACATCGGAAAACTGGATGAAATGTGGACATTTCCGAAATTGCACACGTCAGTGTCTCCCACTAGTATTCTGGCTAAATGTTTATTAGCTCAACCTGAACTGGTATAAAAAACAATAAAAGAAAATATTTGGAAAGCATACAATTTTTCTCCGGAATCATAACAAAATGTCCAATTACATACTGATATTAGTCCGCAAATAGAAATAGTTCGTAAAATGTGACATTCAAATTTATATAAATGTGAACTACAGATGAACACTCACCAAAAGATTGACCTCCAAGCATGTATTTAGCGAACTGCAAAATTTGAAAATCAAATATTTAGCACGAACGAATTTAGCATCGCAATAGATACACTCAAGCGCCCCTTGCGCTTGAGGAAAAAAAATAATAAAAACAAAAAATAAATCATTTTTATCCCTCCAAGCTCTACCAAAGATTTATGTCATTATATTTTTTCATTTCATATTTTTTGTTTTTCAGTGAAACCTGTCTGAACTGATCACTGACCTAATTAATTGGAAACATGCCAAATATTTCCCAAGATTCTTTTGTTTCAATATCTATATATATTCTGAACAAAACACTTTTCAAAACTAAACACAACCTCTAGTCCCAATGAATTATGTTTAGATAGGCTCACTGTGTTATTACTTTGTTGTAATTCATTTTTTCAAGTGATATTATTATTGAAATCCATATTTAAGTAGATAGACTTGGGTAAGCACAAAATTTTCTAGTTCTTATATTTGTTATGCCCCAACAGCAAAAATGGGGGCATATAGTTTTACCTTTGTCTGCATTCTATCATTCTGTTATTCCTTCATTCTGCAACAAACTGTATCTTTTTTTTGTAGACTACTTGATACTGTAAACGTATCAATTTTCGCGTTTTCTTGAATTGGGACATATTCGCGGGTATCAATTTTCGCGGTGTTTAGAAACAAGTGAGTACCTTATGATTTTTTTTAAGGTATTTGCGGGTACTAATTTTTGCGGTCTTTTGTCAACCGCGAAAATTACTACTTTTACAGTATATTGACCTGATACTTGGTATATGAGTTCATATTAATGAGTTAAATTTTAGTCGATTAACCCCATTTTGTAGGAGTTAATTACTATTTGAATATAAAACTTTGAAAAAAACATTTTTCAAGGACTTCTTTGAAGATGGCTTCAGATATTGACATAATATTTGGTATGTGAGTTTGCAGATCAAGTTCCTGTTTTGTCAACATCAGTGTATTTTTGTAGGAGTTATTGTCCTTGTAAATGTTGGAGAATAAAAGTTTTCCTAAGTTTTTTTGAAGGACACTGGTGATATTGGCCTGATAGTTGGTATGTGAGTTTACCTTGATAAATTCCAGATGGATATCAAGTCTCATTTAGATTTATCCTATTTTGTAGAAGTTACTTTTGGACTTGAAATATTTCATTTGAACCTTTTTAACACAGCTTGAGATATGAAGTTGATATCTAATATGTGGATTCACCCTGATGACTTACAGTTCAAGTTTCAGTTTGGTCTAATTTTTTTGATTTTTGAAGGACAATCATTGCAAGGCAGGGGCATTCATGTTGTTGAAACACATCCTGTGTTATTTTTTTTTACACCATCAAAGATATTTTGGTTTATATTTTGAGTAAGTATGAATTATCATGATTATCCCTAATGTTTGATCATGATAAGTGTGCTCTTTTTTTGTTGATAATTTTTTTCAGAAATGTTTTATGCCAAATACTGCAAAAAAACATTAATTCTAAATTTCCCCACAACTCACAAAAATAAAAAAATGTTATTGAAATGAATGTACCAGTTTTTCTCATGTGGATAAAGTGTAACTGTGATACTTTTATTCTGATCATGTATTTGTATAATGACAGTCCCATTTTCCAGGTCTATCCCCCTGAAGTGTTATTTTTGCAATTTTTTACTTCCGGAAACTGTTAAGCTGTATTTTTTTTAATAAAATCAAATATTAAATATATGTTAGCATACTAATTATATATAGATATATCAGTGGTATATATAATTGTATTGAATTGATAGTGGCTTTGTTATAGTGCTTTGGAAATACATAAATCAATTATTTTTTTTTTATCTTATGTCATTCTTTTAAGGTTTAAAACAACAGCAGACCAAAAAATGCAAAAATAAGACCTACAGATTGTAGTCTTTTTGCCCAGGACACAAAAATTACTACTTGTCATATAGCTCATGACCTTGACCTCAGTTCCATGTTCTGGTAACTCTGGGATTTATTTGGTGTTTAAACCAGTTTCCTAGTAACTGGGTTATTGGTGAATCATTGACATTTTACCTTTGACCTTGACCTCCTAAACTCATGGTCTAATGATGATATTTTTGTGATTTATTCAGCATTACATTAACTGAGAATGATATTTTAATATTTTTGGTATCTTGGTAGAAAGTACATGGCAGTCTGTTATATAGCCTTTGACATTAATATGCTGTTTTTTTTTATAAAGACAATTTATCACCAAATATAAGTGATATGTCAATGAAAGGTGTTTGTCTTGGATAATACAGATAATTTTTATTCTTATAAGATGGCACTGTAGCTCAGTTTTAATTGCTTTACGTTGCAATTAAACAATTATCCAAAATCTGAATAATACACATATTTTGTTTCATAGAAAGAAACTTTTACAAGACCGGCATGTGATCTAATTGAGATCTTTTCCCTTTTCCTAAATATTTGTTTTACATTTCTCCACGTACAGATATAGCTGAAATTTGCAACTTTTGTTTTATATAAATTGTTTATTCAAACTAATTCTGAAAATGATATTTTGTAGGCATTAAATAATATATAAAAAATGTATGAAGAATCATTTATAGTAATTATGAGACACTATTTTTTCATTTGTAGAATTGTTGAAGCATTTATTTATGAATTAACAGAGAACATCTTTAGTCCATAGATTAGCAATGAAAGGATATGGAAATACTGATAAAACCATCATATATTGATGGTTTCATAATGTATTTAAACGCTTTTCTTGAAGTTCTTTATCTTGAAGTCACCACTAGGCCTTCAACAATGAGCTTTGCTAATACCTAAAAGTAAGTTCAAGACAACCCCTACCACCGTGCTGAGTGGAATTCATTACTAATTGTCGAACAATGGTTTATACTTTTTTTGTTTTTACTCATGGATGGGGTGTCGTCAACAAACATAAAATTAACTGTCATCTGTTGCCCTACAAAAAGACTCATATGAGACAATCATATAATATAAACAGCCAAAGGGCGCTCATGATACCTTATTATATGAATTATGAAGGCTCATGTGATGAAGGATGACCCTGATCTTGTTGAAATTGTTCACCATCTCCATAAACATTGTAACATAGTGCCACATTCAAGACAGTTTCATAAATGCTATTAGTATTATATTTTGAGTTCTTCCATATAACTTGGTGTTGGTGTTGTCTGATGGGTACATGCCAGTTTACCACTAATAATTTGACCTTGGTCACAAATGTAGAGTGGAGTAAATTCATAAATTGTCATATGGTGTTACATTCATGTCCATTTCTGAGAAACTTTACCGATTTTCTGTCCGTTGGTATAATTTTGTTCTGGATGTTAGTCTGATACCTAGCATGTATCTTTGGTTCAGCATTTTGATCTCTTACATTCATCATTATTCTTCTATCATTTAAAACACGTAGACTCACTATACTTCGGTCTTTTTTACATATATGTAGGCATATGCAAGTCTGATACTGACCTAAGTTCATTGTTCAATGGCTTCGTTTACTCTTTTGACATTCAGGCAAATTTCTCAACAGTTCTAACAACTAGACTAATTTATTTTGTCTTTTGTTAAATGCTAGTGGAAATGTACTAGTCGGACACCTTTTTAGCCGCCTAGACCTAAATTTCATTGTTCATTGACTTGTTGACTCATAAATTAATTTTTTCAATAACTGTAACCCCTTCAATGTCATAATTGGCCCATTGACATTAAGTTAGATAATGCCTTGACACCAGTTTCATAGCATTAAACTAAAGACTTATCAGTAACAATTTTAGTCCTACATTTTAAAGTAATTTTAACTATGTTTTATTTTGCATTGGAATAAAAGAACAAAAGTGGCATTGAGAAAAATCATTACAAAATGAAAAGTATAAAATTATTTTTTATATGATAGTTATAACATACAGTATTCATTTATTTATTTAGATGTAGTGTCTGTTAATCATTTTTGTTTACATTTATATGCAAATATTAAATTTTGATAATAAAAGTATGTAGAGAAGTAAAGTGTGTTATGTTTATATATATACATATTTTTATCACATCTAAAAAAAACCACCAGTGTTTCAGATCTGCAATTGGTATCATCACATCTTTTGGTAGAGAATGGTACTTGTTTAATTTGATGCATCATGTTTGCTGTTATTAAGCCCCTGCGACGAATTCAGGAGGGGATATATTGTTTTACCCTTGTCTGTCCGTGCATCCGTCCATTCGATTGTTTGTCTGTATGAATAAAAACACAACTGTTGATGTTTTTCAGAAACTTTGTAAGCAAATTTCAACAGCTTTAAAGGAATCTATCTTACAATGAGTAGATGCACATACACTCATCTTTTGGAGTTTGTAAATTTGCCGCCATTGCCATGGAAAGTGAAAAAAGGGGGGATTTCAAAGTGCCTCAAATTGGATGAAATCTTATAGAAAGGTTGCGAACCACCCGTAGAAAAGATTTTAGGGCTCACCACACGGATATATTGTGGCTGCCTGAAATTATGAAAGGGAAATAATTCCTCTTGGTATATCATCATATCCATACTTGTACTATGTCCACACTTTTAGTTAAATTTGCACTTGCTATATTGATTCAGGTTTCAGTAAGCAATGGTATATCTGGTTGCCATTTGGTGACAGTTCTAGTTTATTTAAAGTGCTGCCATGTTAGAAGGTAGTTATTTTTTGCATGCAAAATGAAAAGATAATGCATTGTGCAAGCAGATTTCTAATTTTTCGTTCGTCTCTAATGACATTTTATTTCTGGTACGTGTTTGCAATTAGTTCTCCCTACA
>MJUU01071096.1:50494-61544 GCA_002080025.1 Modiolus philippinarum
TATCAAGGCTATATAAAATGGTTTTTGAAAACCGCCTGAGTTTAATCAAGGTTTGTAAATCCAATTGAAAGCTATATTCTATAGCCGAGGGATAAATTGGATGTGTCCTAATTATAAATCATCTGTCCGTCTGCCATCTAATTCATGCTTTAGTTTGCTTTTAAGTGTCAGACCTTATCTGACCTTCAATAAATAGAGTCTAAGGCCATCTTGTAGATTTGGCAACAATTTCACACTTTAGTGGTCAGGTTTAGTTTTCATTCATTTTTCTATTCCTTAGTAACTCATTAGAAGATTTAGTACGGGCATTAGTTGAAAGGAGTACATATGCGTTTGGTGTAAATTTTGTTGCAATAAGTTCAAGTTCAGACTTGTGAGGTCAGGTTAAGTTTCATAAATTCATCCTCTTTGTTAAGCTACATCATACAGACGGATTTGGTTAACTTTTTACATAAAATTTTCTAAAACCTTATTAACTTTTGAAGTATAGTTCTTACAGAGAACATTTTTTGTCGGTAAATACCTTTCAGCATCATATAATGTTGCTGACAGTGTTCACCATCTTCATAAACATTGAAACATATTTTCACATTGAAGAAGATGTTTTCCGGTGATGGGTACATATTGATCAGTCAACCACTTATCATTTGACTTTGGCAACAATTGTACAATTAATTGACACTTCTGATCAACTATATTGTATATTCTGTCTGTTGGTATATTTATGTGGCTATGGCAGTCTGACAATAGGAAAAATGAAAGGATATGGAGTCTTTGGTTCGATGATAATACATTCATGTTCGTGCTTTTAGCACATAGTAACACCTAAACCCACCATATTTTGTCTTTTTTATATCTAGGCAGGTATATGCCAGTCTGATTCTGACCTCAGTTTCATGGTTCAATGACTTTACTAACTTTTTTGAATATATTTCAATTTTTCTGTTGTTAAATCTAAGTGATCTGCTAACTCATTAATATCAGTTTCAAAGCAACTGTATCGCTTTGATTACCATAATAGTCCATTTACATTAAGTTGGGTATATGTCTTGACATCAATTTCGTGGTTTTATACTTCATGACCTTATGAAAGACTCGTACGACAACAATTAAGTCCTACATTTTAAAGGATTCTTTTTTAAGAGAGTGTGAGCTTCAGATATTAGAAGCATGGATTTTATCCATTCAAACAGGGTTAGATATTTTTACATTATCATATATTCTGCTGCATATAAATAGCTAATGGGAAATGAATGAAAACTCTATAGAGAGAACCATTTCCCGCCAAAAATTTGACGTTTCATATATAAATAACAAAATACTGAAGTTACTGTGAATTAAGTTTTTGCATATGCACATTTCGACAACTTATGTCTCTTCAGTTCAAATCGAATCAAAACAATTGGAAATCCATGAACCAAAATATGTGTAAGAGCTGACAGAAAACAAATTACAAAAAGAATCTAAATAGAAAAGCTAAAATCAGCTAAGGACACAGAAACAGGAAGGAGATACTCCTTTAATATAGTTTTAATAAAATTTTCTTAAACTTAGATATTGCAAGTTTTAAAATAAAATCGGTTTCCAAATTCTTCCATGAATTTTAAATTTTTTTGAATATGTTGTTCTATTAAAACCCAAACAAAAAGAGGTGGAATCGAGTGATGTTAGCAACACATAATTAAATAGATCATGATTTGAAGATGGTTTATTAGTGAGAAAATTTCACATACAAGTGAGCTAACAGCATAGTTATGCAAATGAAGTAACAAATCATAAATAACATAGTAAACGGCATAGTAAGAAATCATTAATAACTCTGTAACAACATAATTAATAACTCGGTAACAAAGTAAGTGAGAACCGAACCGACAATCATAAGAACGAACAATCCATGGACAATGGCAAAATAAGACATACTAAGACACAAGGACACCAGCACGGGACGAAAAAAGAAAAATGAAAACACATACACAGATGAACAACACGGACCCAATAAAAAACCATGGGTGAGATCAGGTGTACCGGTAGAGTACAACAACTTAGTTGATAACTCAGTAACAACATAGTAATAACTCAGTAACAACATAGAAAAACTGAAACTTAATTACTGACTATAATTTATGTGTGTACACAACTTTGAACCAGATAGAGAAAATGTATTTGCAAATAATGTACAAAACTTAATATATAATCTTTATAAACAGTTCTGAATTATCAAAAAAAAAACAATTATTTTGTTTTCTGATATAAAAATCCTTAACACATGCAAGATATGCCCAAATGGTTAAACGGATTAAATGTACTTTGCAGAAAATCATTTAATTTTTTAGTACTGGTTTGTTGCTTGTCATTCATACATACATACTGTATAAGACTTTGAATTGCAAAATTAAAAAAAAAAATAAAAAAAATAAATAAATAAATGCTCCTCCATAGATCGACCTATACCAGTTCATTTAATATTTAAATATTCATTTAAATGTATCCTAATTGTGCTTCCCAAATATTTACAAATTAGTAAGGAATATTGCTTATTATATAAAATAGTTACTTATCTGAAGCTGCATATCTACCTGCAATCATAGAAATACTCTCCAATAGAATATTTACCTCCATTTATTTCTGTCAACATTTGAATTTTGTGTAAAAGTAGATGGGTCTATTGTTAATTTGATTGGTTGGAAATTTCAAAACAAGTAATTAAGTTGCTTACATTGAAGTATTAACAAATCATTAATAACATTGTTTTACAGCATTGAAGAAGTTAACAAATCAGAAACAACATACTTTTAGATTAGATTCAAAGTTAATATCTCACTAATAACATAGTATTCTACCATGAAAAAGTTAACAAACCATTTATAACATAGTTTCAGCTAAAATGAAAAGTTAACAAATCATAACTAACATAGTTTTGAAGAAAGTTCAAGTTAAAGATTCAGTAATAACATAGTTTCCTGCAAGCAAAAAGACAACAAATCACTAATAACATAGTTTTTACTGGGAAAAAAGATAACAAATCATAAATATACCATTTATATTCTAACAAATGTGAAATAGATCAGTTGAGTCAAATTTGCATAACTATGCCCTTTATGATCGAGTAACAAATCATGTTAATATCATAGTATTTCTATGTTATTCATGACTTATTTATGATTTCTTTATGATTTGTTAGAATAAAATTTTGTTTGGGAAGATTTCAAAACAAAAAGCAAGACATTTCAATAACAAATTTTCTGACACTCATACTCCCTTAACCTCGGGGGGTTAACTTGACTATAAAATGACGGTTCAAAACCCCTTCCCGAAATTATCCAGGTCAGGCCAAATTTGAGACCCGAGTTTATCCAAAGAGACTAAAATAATGACCCGAATTTATCCAAAGGGGATGTGGTAATCAAATTTAAAGTGACATTACATCAGGAATGTAGCAAATCACTTAATCCTTTCACTTTGTTTATATTTTGATGGACAATAAAACATTCTTCTTCTTCTATTGGCCAGGAAAACAAAATTTGATACCCGAAATCTCCAAACAACAAGACATTAAACCCGAAATCTCCAGAAATTGCTAAAATATAGACCCGAAATCTCCAAAGTCTTTCGGGAAATTCCACCCCGAATTTGCCGCACGTCCCGTACCTATACATATAGAAGTTTACCCCCCCCCCCCCCCCGGGCCCTTAACTAGGGCTTGTTTAGAATCTTAATAGACGTACATTGAATATTACTGAAAAGTAGCATTGAGAAAAAGCATTACAACTGAATGGAAAGTATATGATTATTTAATATATATTTTTATTACATACTTAGTAGAAATAAAAGCGTTTTTGCATGGTCAATATGACCGGAAGTAAACTGTTCATATTTTCACACCCCAGGAAAATAATAGGTTATTTTATGCTCCTCGTGCATCTCAGACAAAATAAACGACTTCCGGTCTATATTGGCCTGGGCAAATAAACGACTTCCGGTCCATATCGGCCTGGCATTTCTAAACGTCGGAAGTATGTAATAAAAAGTTTAATACATGTGCATTTCCATATTGACCTGATTATCATCCCTCGACCCATATTGTCCCTCGACTTCGTCTCTGGCCAATATGGGTGTCTCGGGATGATAACCAGGCCAATATGGAAATGCCCATGTATTAATCTGTATGTAATAACATTAATAATAACGTCACTATATGCATATTGTTTGATTTACCCATTGTTACGTCTTGTACAAAGTAAACATGCTGATGAAGGCCAGTAGCGCGGCCGAAAGCTCCAAGCAGTTTTAGCGTTTTATTATGATTAATCCTAGCAAGGATAGCGATTTTTTATTTGTAATAACATATAGTATTATCATTTTTGTTATCCCCTTGTCAAACGGAGTTGGAGAGGGGATATAGAGTTTTGCCCGTTCGTCCGTCACAAAGTTAATGCATGTAGGTATTGTACTACAATTCATAGGTGGATGAGTTTTTGTCTAAGTATGTGTCTTTGATAGTTCTTGAGTTGGTATAAGAATTTGCTCACCTTGACCTATATTTCATTTATGAATAACTCAGGTTAAAGTTTCCGTTGAAGTCGAGATCTGAGATACTAGAGCAGGTAAAGGAAAAATATTTTGTCAGTGGATTCGTCTTTGATAGCAACGAGGCTCCAGGTAAGAATGAGGCCAGTTAGGCCTACATTTCATGCATGAGTAACTCAGGTTAAAGTTTGCGTTAAAGTTCAGATCTCCGATACTAGAGCATGTAGAGGAATAATATTTTGTCAGTGAATCCATCTTTGATGTTCAGGAGGCTCCTGATAAGTATTATAGTTCACTTTGACCTACATTTCATGCATGACTGACTGAGATTTAAGTTTGCTTTAATGTTATATCTGAGATTCTAAATTTCATTTAGATTTTATTTGGTCTGTGGTGTTCATTTTTATACGCCCGTCTTTGACGGGACGTATTATGATATACCGATGTCCGTCCGTCTGTCTGTCTGTCTGTCTGTCCGTCTGTCCGTCCGTCCACACGTCGTACTCTAACTAGAGAACGCTTTAATCATTTTTCTTGAAACTTTGCAGGGTTGATGGGTATGACGGAAAAAAGCTCCCAATCGTTTTATTTTGTCGTTGGATTTTTTGTTCCAGAGTTATGGGACTTTGATTATTTAAAAAAACCTTGAAATTGCAATTTTGGTCCACATGTCATACTCTAACTAGAGAATGCTTTTATCATTTTTCTTGAAACTTTGCAGGGTTGTTGGGTATTATGGAAGAAAACTTCTTATTGTTTTATTAAGTCGTTGGATTTTTTTCGTTCCAGAGTTAAGGGGCTTAGATTATTTAAAAAAAAGCATGAAGTTGCAATTTTCTTTCACATGTCGTACTCTAACTAGAGAACGCTTTGATCATATTTCTTGAAACTTTTCAGGATTGTTTGATATGACGAGAGGAAACTCCATCTCATTTTATTTTGTCGATGGATTTTTCGTTACAGAGTTATGGGACTTTGATTATTTAAAAAAAGCATGAAATATTATTTCTTTCCACATGTCGTATTCTAGCTGGAGAACGCTTTGTTCATTTTTCTTGAAACTTTGCAAGATTGTTGGATATGATGGAAGAAAGCTCCCTATTGTTTTATTTTGAGGAAGGATTTTTAGTTCCAGCTATACATATATAGGACTTTGATTATTTCAAAAAAGCATGATATTGCAATTTCTGTCTACACATCGATATTCTTTGATTTTAAGAGATCACTACCCCTAAACCAATATACAGTTTTGACTGTTTAACATCAGATGAAATAACTTATACATATCAGAAGTCCCTTGTCATGTTTGTTCAGATTGAGTTTTTTAATTTCAAGAATCATTTAATCAGTTTGCTTTAAAGTGGGGACGGGCTTATTATGCGCTCTTGGCGCAGCTGTTTATTGTATATGTGTGTGTGTGTTTTCATTATTATGCCCCCGTAACGATAAGTCGGGGGGTGGGGGCGGGGGCATATTGTTTTACCCCTGTGTGTCCGTCCGTCCTTCCGTCCGAGGGGGGTACATGATTTGTCCCCGCAACTCCTCCTACAGTTTTTATGCTTGAAAGTTTTTATTTTGCGGATCATTTTTACCTATATTGAAGATGTGCATGTGGCATGTTATAAGGATTTCGATTTTGGTGTATTTTGTCAAAAATATACATTGTTAACTTAGTCATTTTTGAAGATTTTTCATAGAGGGTACATAGTTTGTCCGCACAACTCCTCCTACAGTTTAGATGCTAGAAAGTTTTATTTGACAGATTATTTTTACATATATTGAAGATGTGCATGTGATAAGGATTTTGATTTTTGATTCATTTTTGTCAAAAATATACATTGTTGAACTTAGTCATTTTTAATGATTTTTCACAGACGGTACAGTTTGTCCGCGCAACTCCTCCTACAGTTTTGATGCAAGGAAGTTTTTAATTTACGGATGGTGTGTACCTATATTGAAGATGTGCATGTGGTAACGATTTTGATTTGGTTCATTTTTGTAAAAAAATATGTGTTGTTGAACTTAGTCATTTTTTGGGTGAATTCGTAAAAGAGCATACATAGTTTGTCCGCGCAACTGCCCTTATAGTTTTGATGCTAGGAAATTTTTATTTTGCAGATTATTTTTACCTATATTGATGATGTGCATGTGGTAAGGATTTTGATTTTGGTTCATTTTTGTCAAAAATATACATTGTTGAACTTAGTCATTTTGGGGTGATTTCGTAAAAGAAGGTACATAGTTTGTCCTCGCAACTCCCCTTACAGTTTTGCTGCTAGGAAGTTTTATTTTGCTTATAATTTGTACCTATATTGAAGATGTGTATTTGGTAAGGATTTTAATTTTGATGCATTTTTGAAAAATATGCATTGTTGAACTTAGTCATTTTCTTGCGGAATTGTTAATAAATGATGCACAGATTGTCTTCACAACAACTCCTACAGTTTTGATGCTAGGAAGTTTTCATTTTGCAATTTATTTGCAAGTTTATTGAAGATGTTAGTGTGGTATGTATTGTGAATTCGGTTAATTTTTTATAAAAAAAAATACATTGTAAAACATATTATTTTTTGGCGATTAAGTAGTAGAGGGTACATATTTTATCTTGGCAATTCCTATAGTAAGATTTGTTTATCGGGGGCATCATATGTGTCTTACGGACACAAATATTACTAAGAAATCCCAATTTGATCCAACCTTGCGCGGGCATGTCATCCTCCAGTTCTTTTCTATGCCGCACTCATTTTATGTCTTTGTTTCTTTGTTTTTTCTGATGTTGCCATTGTCCTTGAATTGTTCGTTTTAGACAGACCGTTCGGCTTTCACTTACTTTTCTGGAACAGGTTGAGGAATATTATTTTGTGACTGGATGCATCTGGAACAGTCACGAGGTTTCTGGTAGGAATAAGGTCACTACATTTTATTCATCAGTGACTCAGGATAAAGTTTACAATAAACCAATAATCAATGATTCGTGAATTTTCAAGGATATTTTGAGTTACTAATTATTCATTAGTCTGAAGCTGACTTATTGAAAAAAAATGGCGAGAGAATTAGCCGTCAGAGGTGTTTAGTCAGGGATTTCTTCAACCTATGTTAATATTTCATCTTTCAGTTAAATTCTATGACCGTCACCATAATATAATTGAAAGATATGACGGGTCAGTGTGCCAAATGAAAGGCAGAGCAGGACATGCTCACCCTTCCGGATCACCTGATGTCGCTTTCGAGTTCATACTGATAGTGTTTCAGTTTTTTGTGTTGTCTCGTAAATCATACTGTTGAATTTTAGTTTTGTCTTTGTTAGAGATATCTGTGGTACCGATTTGTCCTTGTCAATATTTAAATACTAAAGTAATAACAAAAACTTTTCAAACTGTTTGAGGGTTAGAGAAGTAACACGTACTATGGATATTTAATTGGTTATGTCTCAAGGTTGGATAATGACATTAAGCAATCAGCTATCTAACGGGTATTTCACCTGACCATGTGACGGGAGCTGTTAACAGAGAAAGATAGGCTAACCCTTCCGGAGCACCTGATGTCACTCTAAGTTTCAAGGCCCAAAACAACATCACATTTATCTGCAAAAGACACTGCATTGACTGCTTAATGAAGGAGATGGGCATTGACAATTCATTTGGTAACACCACATATTAACTCTCCACCATACTTAGGGAGGACACACTAAACAATCACAAATCAATATTGTCTTCCTTTGGTATCAATTTGAGTGAAGAGAACAACAACCTCCCATGTATCTACTGGGCACCTAATAATTGATTAAATACCGAAGTTACTGTGAATTTTGATTCTGCATATGCGCATTTCGACAACTTATGTCTCTAAATAACATAAATGCACTTACAAACAGAGATACATTGCTGAGTCTGCCAAATGCACAACAAAACCGCTTTCTAAGGTCCTAACTTCATTACTTACGGCAGTCAAAGATGGCCTAAAGAAATTTAGTGATACAGATGTGGATTCTCAAAAACTCAAAAGACTTATTAGAATATCCATCTTCAACTGAACTCTACCACTGCAACAGTGTCAAAACATTTGATTTTTCTACTCTCTAAACTACTCATTCACACGATAAGCTAAAGTGAATACTCCGGGATTTAATACATCAGTCTTTCTGTACTAAAAAAGGTGAAAGAAGATATTCATATTTAGTGATAGGAAAAGATGGGGCCTATTTGGTTAAACATCACACTGATTCAAACAAAATGTATACAGAGGAGGATGTCGTCGCAATGCTGGAATTCTTAATCGATAACATATTTGTAGAATTTGGGGGGTAAGTTTTCCAGCAGACAATAGGGATACCTATGGGAACTAATTATGTGCCGCTTTTAGCATATTTGTGAAGCCAGGTTCATACAAGGGCTAGTTCAGAAAAAAAAGACAATAGGCCAGCCAAGTCCTTTAATTTCATGTTTCCGTTATATAGATGATGTTCTTTCAATCCTCAATTTAAGGATAACCTTCATCTTATATACCCAAATAAACTCGAAATTAAAGAGACCACTGATACACCATCATCAGCATCATATCTGGATCTATATCTCTACATTAACAACTCTGGACGTCTGAAAACAAAACTTTACGAGCGTGATGATATCGACTTTCCAATGATAAACTTCCCGTTTTTGAGCAGTAATATTCCCACATCTCAGGCATATGGCGTGTACAATTCACAACTCATTCGCTATCGCCGTGCTTGTAGTTTGTACAGCGATTTTTTCAACAGATCGAAATTACTGTTTCAAAAACTTATACATCAAGGGTATGTTCAGTCACTTTTGCAATTGTCACTACAGACGTTTTACGGCCGTCACTACGATTTGACAGACCGTTACAATGTTTCTATTTCACAGATGAGAATAGATATCTTTGGGTAGATCCAGAGTTTATTACCGGATTGCCTAACACCGTCTGTGACAAAACCGGACTTTTCACACTGGCAGTGTGGCAGGTGCCACGCGTGGAGCAGATCATACATACCCCTCCGGAGCACCTGATGATACCCCAGTTTTTGTAGGGGTTCACACTGCTAGTGCTGTAGTTATGTGGCGTACTTGTTCATTTTTGTTTTATTTGTTTTGTTTTTGTCATACTGTCTCAATTCGTGTTGAATATGAATTGCCGTGATTTTGGATTTATGATTTTAGAATCCCCTTTCCTCATTCTTGTTTCGGTATTCGTTTGCCGATGTATTCATGGGAGTTCACACTGTGAGTGCCTTGGTTTTGAATGTTGTGTTTTTATTTCTGTGCTTTGTAGCTGTTTAACGTCATTGTTTTCTGTATTCTCGTTTTAGCCATATTCTTGGTCTTCGATTTTTGTAAATGCCACTCCTTTGTTGCTTCGGTATTCTACTGTTGCTTCCTTCTCTTGTTTACATTTATTTGCAGCTTATTAAATATTAATAATAAAAGGATGTAAAGAGTAAACTTCTGAAAATATCCCACCACTTTTAAGGACAACAATATGTATCAGATTTTGGTAGTTCATTATGTAGGACTTTATCCTTCTCTGTTGTGATGTTAAAATCAGCACCGCCTGCACTTTGTCCAGCACTAGATCACTATCAAGGCTATATAAAAATAGCTTTCGATAGCAACCGATGTAAAGATTATAAAACGCTAGGTGAATGGTAGAGTAAATGTGTCTTAGTTATCAGGACATCTCCCATCTTTATCTCATGCTTTAGTCCTCAGTTTGAATTGTCAAGGACTTTGTCTGTCCTAAATATTCCAAGACCATCTTATAGAATTGACCACAATTTCACGATTTAGTGGATAGGGTTAGTTTCATTTCAAGTTCCTCATATACTATACATTGCAGGTCATTACAATATTTGGTATGGGTATTAGATGAAGGAGTGCATATGATGTCAAGTTAAGATTCGGAAATTTGTCCTCTTTGTTATGTCTGTGCTGCAAACGGACTCCAATTGATTACAAAAGCTCACTAATTTGGTAAAATGAGTTCGACTGAGTTGAATTGAAAAATTATGGTATGCAAATTCCCCATTCAATGATTCATTTATTTTAAAATATACTTGGAGACTCGGAAGCTTCAGACTATATTGCTTACTTCGTAAGGAAGAATTTACACTGATTAGAGATTAAAAAAAAAATCCAAACAGCATAGAATAAAATCCTCGGTGTTTTTCGTCAAGTCATTAGAGAAACAGTTTCCACAACTTAAACACGTTGATTTTGAAATTTCTTACATCTCGTTAAATAAATTTAAAATTTTTTAAAAGCTCGGCAAGCCTCGCCTTCAAACATTTGCAAAATTTATTTAACTCGATGTGAGAAATTTCATAATCAACTAGTTCTCGTTATGGAAACTATATATCATATGTGAAACCTTTATAATCATACATCTTTTAAAAACATTATTCAGATTTCAAACCTTCAATCTCACTTATAGTTACATAAATGATCATGTTCCTTCTATTTAATAAAGCATCTTTTGCTTTAACATGTTTTCGGTTAATGGACTTCCA
>MJUU01071099.1:0-49499 GCA_002080025.1 Modiolus philippinarum
TGACATACTGTTATATCCATGTTGTTAGTAGTTGAAAAATGACCATCATTTACGCCTTTTTGGCCCTCGCTGGATCATATTTCTTGCCACAATAAAAAATAGTGTCATTTAAAATTTGATTTTTTTCATTGAATATATTATTTGAAATTACATCAATAATATATTAAAAAATCAATATAGCAAACCAGGCTTTTAAGAGACCTACAAGCATTCGAACTTGACAACATTGCCCTCCTCCCCTAAAAAAATTTGTCGTCACTAGTACAAAAACCGGAAGTGATGTAAGCGGCTGTGCTTGTAGCACCAAAACTAAACTACTATAGTCATGTGACTGTATAAGGTCTTCATTGGACCAGAACAGGAAGTTGCAGGTTGCACATGCCAAACCGGAAGTGTATACTTCCTTGCCTACTGTAGACATAAATGCAAAAATTTGTCATTTACAAATTCTCATTTTGTTATATAATTCTACACGTGACCCCCATAGGAGTTCTAAAGAGATAAGGTAGCATGCATGCTGGATCAGACGTAGTGTTTATTTCCTGTTGGCCACCATTTTGACCGGAAATGGCCTAATATGCTGTATATGGATATATTTCGGATTACGTTGACATTATGAAGGAGTTGATATTTCTCATATTTTCTTGTTCCAAACTTCTCGAGTGTCATCTTTATAAAACAAAAATCAGAAGCGGCCTTTTCTATAAGTATTTCTGTCACGTCTGCATTAATTTTTTCGAAGGGGAGATAGCTTATTTTGTTCAGGAGTGATTTCCCTCTTTCCATAATTTTCATGTTTTTATTCCATCATTATTTCCCTTTTTCTTATTCCTTTGTGCGTATTTTTTTAAAACTATCTTTCTATTTTATTTAATTTTTATACTTTCTTCTCTCTGTTTAGCACTTTTACTGTGTTGTCTTACTTTTATTTCCCCTTTTCTCACCTTATTTCAAGATCAACTCCCTTTTTCATCCCATTTGGAGCAATTTGATCTTTTCCCGCCATTTTCCTGTTTCCATGGCAACGGTTGCCATTTTTATATTTTTATGACCAAAACCCGTTTCTACACATGCTATGTAACCTTCCAGCCAAATTTCATTCAATTTGGTGCAATTTGAAATTTTCCCGCCATTTTCTGTTTCCACACTTTATACAACCCTTCCACACAAATGGATTAAATCAAAATTGAGACAACGTATTATATTGTGTATTTTCGGGTCTACAGTTCATTTGTTTTAATAATAAGCAAGGATTCTTCTCTAATATCACTTACAAAAACCATAGTTTCTGGACTTGCGATGACATGATTAATGCACTGAATTTTTTGCTGGACAATATTTTTGTTCCTTTTTGCAGCGTCGTTTGCCAACAGGTCATTGGAATTCCCATGAGTACAAATTGTGCAACTCTCATTGCAGATCTTTTCTGTTCTGTTCTGTTACGAACGGGACTTTATGAAAAAAACTACAGAATGGAACCGTACAAAATAGTAATCGATGCAGTAGGCTTAAACCGCTTGAAGGGTTCCAAAACCTCCCCTTCACCAATCCGTTTCCCTATAGTATAATTAACATAGGAATGATTGAGATGCACTGAAAGTATATATATAAAAGAAGAAAAAACCTTACTACCAACAGTTCTGCTGAAAAAGAGAATCAAGACAATATAATGGACAAAACAAAAATACAAAAAAGATTACTAAAGTTCTGCTTCTAGTAGTGACCAATCTGACATATGTTCGTATGTTGAAAAGAAAGTTAATTGTGAATGAAAGGATATGGAGTAAATGCACATGAGACAAAGTCTCTACAAATACATGGTAAAGAACAAGCAAAGGAACAACTCTTTTATTGTTGTTCTTCATCTTGAAGTACCTCATAGTAAGTTCAAAACGACCCCTAATGCATTATTTATTTTATTCGCTCCACAACCAATACGTTATCTGCTTTATTCTTAAGCTACACAATAAAACGACGATTATCTGCTTTATTCCTAAGCTACACAATAAAACGACGACAGTAAGATAACGAAGAAACAAGGGAAGTGATGATTTTAAAATGAAAGCTCAAGGACATGGCAAAAACGCCAACAGAGAAAAACAAAGACAAAACAAGGACGTGAGATAGCCACAAGGAACGGAAATAAAAAGACGACATTAAGAAAAAAATACTCATAGTGTAAACTCCCATAAAAACCAGGAGTCTAAGCGGCACCCGTCATACTATCAGTGAGTCAATCCGGGGTTGAGTCAAAGCCGGTTATGTCAATAAAAGTGTTCAATGACATCCAGGCTGAAGAACAAAATGTCCATGTATTGAGAAGACTGCTAAATAAATTGATAAGAAACGTGTATGAGATTTGTAAAACCAAGTGCTATGGTTGGTAAAAGTGTAGATTAAGTAAACTATAATCTAACATATAATATCAAAACTAATAAAGAACTCTTAAGGTTAATGAGGACAGCTGTCATGTGATCATAAAAGGAAAATGGCGGGAAAAAATTAATATGTTCAGAATGGAATGAAATTTGACTGGAAGGCTACTTAGCATGTGTAGAAATGAGTTTGGGTATTAAAAATATCAAAATGGCGACTGTTGCCATGGAAAAATCATAACTGTCGAAACTGGTCTTTTTATTGATTTTAATTTATCTAAAACTTCAATGGAATTTTTCACACTCGAAAAGTAATGTACACCAGATTAAAACATGATTTAATTGTAGATTACATACATGGCATTTTTCTAACTTAAAAGTTTCAATTCACATAGTTTCGGAAATATACCTTTTTATGCTGAGCCACCGAGTACAAACGTGCTTGAGCATCTTTTGTTGTGTGTCATCAAACATCATTTGAATTTCTTTAAAGTTAGCTTTTCTCTTTCACTTTTATTAAAGTACTAGTAAATGTCCATCAATATCATCAAATGCTGGTAGAGCAGCCGCTCCTGCTTTCTTTGCTACATTGTGCACTGAATGAAGTGTTCAACAAGCTAAAAATATGCGAGGTTTATCTTACAAAAATGCAAACAACCCCTTTTTATACTGGAACTGTTCGAGCCAAGAGCTGAACAATTTGCCCAATGGATATTTCTACACTTAAGTTCTTTGTCCATCAACTAGAAGATGTTTTCTTCTGAAAAAATTAAGTGATTAATAAAATTAAAATATTCTTTATTCAAAACAAATTAATCAAACAGGTTGAATCTGTATTGTAATTCTTAATAGTTGGGTCGTTGTGTCTTGTACATATACACCATTTCTACTCATACTACTCTATTGACAATAAATCTTACCTCAGATAAATTGACATTAAAAATGTGAAAGCCCTAATTGCCATGTACAGAATTAGGGCGGCTTATTTTTTGCTAAGAAAACCATCGGTTATAACTATTCAATAACTGACAATAATGTTGAATAATAAACAAGTTCATCGCCCATGATCCTTCCCATATTTGCACACTAAGAATTTCAGAGTTGAAAGTTCCTAACTTTGTATTGACAGTTCTTATAACTATTTGGTACTGCTTGATTATTGCTGCCATCAGTGTTGATATTGTAAATTGAGTATTTTTCATTTTTTCAGATAATGACCCCGAAATTTGAAAGGCCAGCTCTTTTATTAACACTGTAGTCTTATTTCTTCCACATTAAAAAGGACAATATTAAACATCTACAATTGCCAAAAACTACAATCGCATGCCGCAACTCACGAGCGAACTGCACTAGAAAACACCAATGAAGACAAGAGACTAACATAAATAACTATAGTAACTCGGGATAGCTGGACTTGGTACAGGCACTAGGAAAAGCCAGTAGTAGGGTTCAACCGGTTGATGAGTACGCAAACCTCCCCTTTCTCTTTCCCGTTTCCCTGTAGCATAATAAATATACGAATAAACCCAATACAGGTATACTACTAACTCAATAACCACTATCTTTGAAAAGAAAATCATATGACAAAGCAGAATTTAGAAAGTTGGGTGAAAGAGTGCTCCCCGCTACTCTCGGCTAGCCCAAGGAAGCTAGTCTGCTGGTAAAACAACGTCGCACTACGGAACTCAAAACTCACATAAGGGTTAATCAAGAGTCATCATTTATTTCAGTATACATCGTCAGTATCAGTGACAGGCCAGTATATGTGTAAAATCTTCAGGTCACTGGATTCCAAAGCAAGTTTAACAGATTTCTATATAATATCCCGTCGATATCCACCATCATGTAAAGAATGTAAGTTACGTCCAAGTTTTACTGGATTTTTTCTTATCAATTTCTGACATCTTTTTTAACATGTTCATAAAATCGAGGATAATAATTCTCAAGAAATATTCATGCATATAGTGAGCATGTTCTGCTTTTCTGATTAGGCCAGTTTCTCATCAATTTAAGCGACCAAGCAGGGACAGGGCGAGACATCTATTAGGGTCCACACTTGTTATTTCCCCAGTTTGTGTCAAGCCCTTTAGTGCATCCATAGGAATTTTAAATTGTACACAAATTTCAGTGGTGGACATGCTGCTGTTGTATCATGCTGCGCTCCGCGTAGCTGTTTATTAAAAATGTATTGGTCTGACATGTTCATTTTCAATTGATGAACAAGACTAGTAATTTATACGTGTATAGGTATATGGAGCATTATGAAATTCAGTCACAAATTTATACAGTCATGGGCTTTTATTGGTAACTTAATAAGAAATGTGAAACAGAACAAGTATTATAGAGACTATCATCATTATTGTTTTCATATATTCAGTACAAAGAAGAATTAATTGTTAAAATATAATAATGAATGATAATGATTTATTTTGCCTTTTTTCTGTCCAAATATACCTAGTCCTTTATCTATTGGAATTAGTCCTGTTTATACATTGATCTTAGTCTACCGAGGAAAGCTGAAGCCAAGAAGGTATCAAATAAGTCAAGATTCAGATTGAGCACATCAAAAGTCAAACTCTAATGCAAGGGTGTTTATAACATTGATCCTGATTGGACTTTTTACTTTAAACATATTTTATTAATCAACTCTATAATTTTTCAATCATAACTTTTTAATGGCAACAAATGCAGTAAATGTATATGAAATAATAGCAATAGCCCACACATTCTTTCAAATTATTTGAAAATTTCCATTTAAAAGTGTAATTTTGTCAACTGCTAATCAAAGATAAAACTTTTGTATTTTTTGAAAATCAGTTGACAAAATCAGTTTATGTTCTGGCGATCATTGATATCCACTTACTGACCCATATTCTGACCATCAAATCATTCAGATAATTCCTTTAATTAAGGCCATCAAGTACTACTTGGAAGAAGGGTTGAATCATGTAAACAATGTTACAAATCCTTATAAATAGGTATATTACAAATTAGAATAAGTTAGGGATTGCTAATTACTTTTGATTAAACACTATCAATAGGGTCTGTAAGTCTGGTAATGTGACTCACGAGAATTCACGATAAAAAGGCAATTCGCCAACAATTCCCGCCAAAACATGACGTCTGAGGATCATGACGTTCAAATTTTTGTGTGAAACGTCATATATCTTTGTTTAAAGCGTAACTTCCGGGTACAGTTTTTGATCCCGGAAGTTGCAAAATTGGACGAGACTTACAGACCTTATGGAGTCCGTTAGGACGAGCTTCATGGGGTACGCCGTGATAAAGTCCGTATCAAAAACAAATTTTAAAATGTAATATATTTCATTTATCGGTAATTCACAAAATAATAAATAGAAGTCTATAATGAATTGAAATAAGCTGAAATTTCTATTTTAGCACAATTAATCTATTGTTTATTGTAATTACTTATATGCATTCTTCATGTATTACGCGTATGAACACGACAAATAGTACCAAAACATGACGTCAGCATAGTAACCCTAACGTGACGCCTTCAAAGTGACCCGATAATTTTGTGACATTGTCCAGTTTGGTAAAACGGATATTAATTGCAGTAACTGTTGGAGTTAACATATGTGTTATGGTCTCATGTTCATTTACTCCATATCATTTCGAAAAATATCATCTGAGTCTGTAGATCAAAGGAAATTCATCCAATTTATCGATAAAAGAAGAAATAACAGAAAATGTTTCAAAATTAGTTTTGGTAAAGATTTTTGAAGTAATCATATTTCAGAAACCAAAGCTGATTACTGATTCTAAAAATCCTTTCAAGGACATAATAAAGAAAATGTGTCGCTATGGATAGTGAAACCCTCTTAACAGTCTTGAAATAATTGGAAGCTCATCCAAATACTTCAAGGTTGATATAAAGGTAAATAATAAAGTATTTTCATTTGCTTTATTGCATTGAATAATCGATAGTGGGTACCTATTTTGTCCATGTATATGTATTAAATTTCCACCAACTTTTTCCTTTATTTTGCAAAAGTTAGTTGAAAATCGTATAAAAACCTTTAGTTTTTGTTTAAATGACTTATTAATTAAGCTCATATATATCATGTACATATTTTACGAAAGGATATGGAGTAAATGAACATGAGACAATAACATATGTCAACTCCAACTGCATTAATTTTAATGAGCTGTATGGCCATGTATATTTGTTGTAAAAGTGAAATCTAAATTTTGATGGAATGGTCCATCCTTCTTTCACTCCTTACTACATATATTTCAGTTTTTAATGGTGAAATGTTGTACAATATGTCAAGCCTTTAGTTTCAAATATTAAGTTCAAGAAAATTGAGAGTGTTCAGAATGGAATAAAGCTCAACAGAAAGGTTACCTAGTAAATATGGAAGTGATTTATTACCCTGATTCCTGATTTGGGAGACTTTTATCTTGTATATTAGAGAGAATAAACTGAGAAATAAAATCAAACACCAGTAAAATTGCAGACAAAAGAATCTCAGACATCTTCTTGTAAGATTTTAATCATCTCGGACTCGGCAAGCTTCGTCCCAGACTAGAAATCTTATTTTTGGGTGTCTGAGATTCTCTTCTTATTAGTCCTGACTATTTTGAGAAAACGTTCTGATGTACTCAAATGAAGTTTGACAGGAAGTTAGATTACCATTACGAGAAGTACAGGCAACGGAATAAGTTTTCAAAATGGTCGCCAATTTCCAAGACGATTGGATGGTCGAAAAAATACATTAAAATTTCAACGAAAATTGATATTTAGGTAGATTTTGACACTGCGAAAAAGATGGAATCATTGAATTGGCTGTCAGGGATGATATCAGCTATTGATAACAATTGAAAATCTAGTTATTTACATGTATGTCGGCCCATAAGTAGCCGGAATGTTTCTCCGTTTCTTATTATTATAGAAACGGCAAAGAGGCGGGAAAATTGGGAAAAATTTTAGGACAATTTTTCCAAAGCAGATCTAGGAGACCATGCATGAGATCGAAATAAAACTTATTAGGATTAGAATGCAATTCCTTTGATCTGAAGTGACTGATTATGTCAGCATAACTGTTGTACGTAATTACTGATATTCAGGAAAATTTTAGCGTTTAAAATTTTCGCGGATTATCAAAGATTCTATATATATCCTAAGAATACATAAAATATTCGCGGAATTTATTTTCGCGATTGAAGTCTATCCGCGAAAATTACCCGCTATACGGGTCAAATAGTGTAGAAATAAAAGTGATTTTGAATGCGTTTTTCCACAGCAGACTGAGGTAAAAAAAGCTAATGAATATGATGATTTCGTGAGTGAAAGACCATATTTACACCATAAAAAATAGTAATCATTATGGTGAATAACATGATAACCCGCCACACTTTATGCCAAATTCTTAAAGGGGAGTGGAGAGTAAAGCTGCTTCGGATGATACTTGGGTCACTCTGACCTACATTTTATGCTCCAATGACTCGGGTTAAAGTTTGCGCTAAGGTTCATATCTGAGAAACTACTTGAGTCATATCTATCATTTTTGGTCATTGGATGCATCTTGGAGAGTCTTGCAGCTTCAGATTATAATTTGGTCACTCTGACCTAAATTTAACACTTCACTGACTTAGGTTAAAATTTTCCAATAATGTTTATATCTGAGATATTACATGTTACATGTCAATGATTTTAATGTTCATTGAATGTAATGATCTTAATGTTCAGTAGATGTACTTTTGACATTCATTTATCTTTAGATTATATCAGAGTTATTATTTTCTTACAGCTTGCGACTACTCAAATGTCTGGTTATACTAGTTTTTGCAGTCAACAACTTGCATACCTAGTTTCAAAGACAGTATGTTGTTTCATACATCAATTATCAGTAAAAACCCTCTGGGAATGGACGGACACACAGACAGAAAAATTAACCCAAATGTTATTTTTGATGCTTATGTTTTCTGTTACTTGGAATAAAATCAGTTGAGTAACTTTATTTGATGCTAAAATTTAAGGCAGTTTATAACATACAAGCTTTCAACAAAGGGCATTTATATATATAAAAAAGTAATCTTATTGTATTACATTGACTAATTATGCTGAACATTACAATGACACCTCGAATTTCCAGTCGAACATGTTTGTCTCGAACATCATTTACTAAAATACAAATAATATGATGTACTTGATTAGCAGTCCAAGTTAAACCTTTTTGTCTACATTTTTTTAACTTTGATCACTAGAACGTCCTTTAGTCGAATACATTGTTTATGTCTAACATTTTATTTGGCCCTAAATACAAACAGTATCATTTCACCTTTTAAGCTTTAACTTTTGAAAAATATTTCTAGACAGTATATGTAAGTTATTCGTAATATGCCCTCGAGCATGTAGCTTAAATCTCCTTTTCCATTTACATGTCAAATAAGTATAGTTTGCAGATACACAATACATGTCTCTTTGTTGTGTGCACAGCAATACTCACATAACATAACGTAAACCAGAGATCTAACGACTCAAAGTTAAGTTGAAGCAATAGATTAGTTGAATTTTCTTTCAGTCCCTTGGACTTCGACATATCATAATTTTACTGTATAATAATACACTATAATTTTACAAGTCCCTTTTTCCTAATACACTCTCTTGTGTCAGTAAATAAAAGTGAATGGGCAAGGAAAAACAACAAATTTTCAACGGATTGAAATTTTATTCTTCATTTAAAGGAGACTCTTTCCTTGTGTTGTTTATATCAAGGATTTTTTTTGAAACCTATTTAAATCGGTTAAGCATTGTAGACTTAATGAAATGGTAAAAAGAAATATATAGGCTAGTGAACTTTAACGGAGATAGACGACATTAAAAAATTTGGCGGGAAATTGATTTCTCTAGATATTCCTTAATATAACACTAGGACTATTTTTTGTCTAAAATTAAGTAGTTGTATCAAGAATGTTATGAAAACTTGTCAGGTGTCCTAATTTGACCCATAGAAGACATTCATGAACACCCCTATTAAGCTGGGTAACGTTTAGTTACAGGTAATGTTCAAATATCAAAAACCGTACCTTAACATTATCCTGAACTGGGACAAAACGTTATCCACTATTACTTAAAATAAGAAATTTGTATACATTTTTCTCAACCGGGCTAAACATCATCCAACCAGGCTAAACCAATTATACGCGAACTCTTCTTAACTGTTCGCCGAGAACTCGGCTTAATAGGGGCGATGAAATGAAAATTTGGAACCCGTGAGCCATTTACATGGGGAAAACCAGAGGAGTTCACAAAACTTACACAAATTCAAAAGTGTGATAAATATATTTTTTTCATTCCCATCCAGGTTGTAGTTGGTAAAAAAATAATTATTTACACAATAACAACACTATAACTGATGGAGTTGGAGAGGTGGCGCTACTCAACCTTCTGGAATTTAGCAATGAATGGCCTCAACTAGCCCAAGTTTTATATATAACAGAAGATAAATACCGGATCCAATGGTACAAAGATAACTCAGTGGAAGCAATGTAGTAAACTTGTTAAGGATAAGAAAGGTAAAATAGAGAAATAGACATATTAAGGAACAGTTTTTCATGTGACAAAAGGGTTTTTTTTTGCCAAAAATGTCATGGAGTTTGTGACTCATATACCAGATAGGTTATAAAATATGTTACTATATACAATTATTGATTTTAATGAGGTCTACTCATGACTATACGGACCTGGTCAAGATTGGTTGACAGAGGCCGACGGCCGAGGTTAACCAATTTTTGACCAGGTCTGTATAGGTTTTATAAATATTTCGGTTCATGGATTTCCAAATGTTTTGATATGATCTGCACTGATGAGACATAAGTTGCCGAAATGCGCATATGCAGAACCTAAATAAACAGTTACCTCGGTATTTTGTTACTTAATACCTTATTAAATGATTGATGGATTCCTTTTTTTAAGGTTTTGCAAGAATAACATGTTTTCATTTGTCCCCAGACGGTAAGTAAAAGGAAAAGAAAATACTAACGCTGTTAAACGCTATATTACATGTATATATTCAACAAAAAAAAGTCATATGTGTTTTTCTTCTCTTTTTTAAGTTTCATTGTAATTTTTTTAACTCAGTTATAAAGGCAATCAAACCACTCCTTCTCGCCGTTTAAAATGGACAGCACAATCTGTGGTTCTTAAATTCTCATTATATGTTGTGCTGGTAAATATGAACGGCACAACCTTCTTGTATTAATGGAGTCCTTTTTTAAATATCTTTCTGTTCAATGATTTTTCGCACACAGTATCGAAAAGTTCTTCAGTTTTTGTTTGCAACAGATTTCACACAGGCGAATGTTATTAACAACGCGCGATTCGATTGGTTGTTTGTAATGAAATGTCGTCTCTGATAGGTAAAGTCAAAAACCCGAGTAGATCTTGCGCGGGGGAACTATCAATAGTATGAATAATAATATAGTAAAATAGTCGTGTAAAACAGGAAAGCTATGTACAAATAAAAACAAAATTCTGAAAGATAAACATACAATTATAGATTATTTAAGATGTTAATATATGAACACAAGGTACATAGATTGATTGATTGATCGAGGGTTTAGGGTCACTTTCAGCAGTAATTCAGCTATATCATGACGGTCAATTTTAGTGGTGGATGAAGCCGGAGTGCTCGGGGAAACACTGACCTTGAGCAGGTAACTGACATATATAATCCCATGTGATTATAAATCGAGTGCACCCCTTTTTTGTAAAGTACAAAGCGGGGCGCGAACTCGCATCACAGTGGTGATATGACTACAGTTTTGTAGAGTGGTTGTAGAGCAAGTAGAGGTAGTAGAACTACCTTAACAGTCGGCCATCCAGGTAAATAGGAAATTACAGTTCATTTACTTGATATAAATGCGATGTAAGAATAAGGTTTAGAAAAGTTGGAAAATAGAAGCTATCGAGGCGAGCATTTTATTGTTTTATGGCGAATCCTATAATTGTGTTTCTTACAAATGATATGAAGCTGATCATATTATTTGATCAATTTATGTATATGAATATTCCTAAAACCACTGGGCAGATTTTGTTCAAATTTTACAGAATTGTTACTTTATGATGCGAAGATGTTTTCACCTTGAACACTGCTATGTAACATTTTGAATTGTTATTGGCTAGTCACGTTTTGTTAGAATAACTTTATAATCAGGTTTTCTTAGCCATATTCTTGTAGACTGCTAACTTCCAACAAACAAATATCATGTGCGTTTTCACTGCTGCTGCAACCATTATATAAATAGAAAGCTATTGCTTCATTTCAAAATCAAAAGAATTAAATGTGAAATAAAAAAAAGAAACATAGCTGATAAAAACCAAAGAAGAAATTGATTTGAACATAGGAGACACAAATAATTTAATTTATAGAGGTATAAGAATATTTTGCCTAATTGTTTGATAGATTAGATATATGTGTGTAGGACAAAATGCTTTATTGGTAGAATTTAACTTTATAAAATTAAAACCGACACAGTTTTTTTCATTAAAATATAAGCAAAAACATTTCTCCTTTATTCACAAAACAAAATACCGAAGTTACTGTGAATTTAGGTTCTGCATATGCGCATTTCGATGTTTCATCGGTGAAGATCAAATCAAAACATTTGAAAATCCTCGACCCGAAATATGTGTAAACGCTGATAGAGTACAAATTACCAGTAGGATCTAAAACAAAGCCAAAATCAGCTAAGGACAGAGCTATGCAAGAGGGAGATACTTTTTGGTTTTAACATTATTTTCTTAAATTAAGATATTGCAAAATTTCAATAAAATTCAAGCGAAAAACCATTTTATCTTTAAAAAATACACAAAGTCTATGCTTTATACTAGCGACATTTTCTTAATTATTCTATATTGCCGAGAAATCAGGAAGACCCAGTAGCTTACTGACTTTTATACTGACAACAACACGCAGAACGACTACAGAATTGTTGGAATTGAGAAACTTTTTAGAACGGACGAATATCGGAAAAACTTTGATTTATACCTCATGACATAAACAACAAAGAACAATGATTTTTTTTTTATATCTTTTGTATCTTCTTTTATCTATTTTTTAGTAATTTGTTTTTTTTAATTGAATCCTTAATTACCGTCTTATTTATTGATTTATGACTGCCTTGTTTTGCTTTCTATGAATAACTTTTTTGGTCTATCATCCCTTAGTTTTTACTTTATTTTCCCTTTCCATTTGTATTCTATTTCTTTTACTAGTACCACTATACCTGTAACGTCACTATGCATATTTGTTTGATTTACCCATTGCTACGTCTTGTACAAATAGTTAAATGCTGATGAAGGCCAGTATCGCGGCCGAAAGCTTCAAGCAGTTCTAATGTTTCATTATGAATAATCCTAGCAATGACGGCGAATATTTACAAATATAAATATATATATCATAATCATTTTAAGTATCCCGTACACATGAAAGAAGTAACGGTTAAATACATATTTGACAGAAAGCACATGATTCATTGGTTTGTTTTTCCATAATTTCTTTTTTCAGATAGTAAAGAAGAGATTTCATTGTTATTTCATTATTACATGTATGACTACACCGCAAAGACAGGGCATTCCCCTATCTTCCACCGGGGATGCGCCCGGAAGCTTTGTAGACCGGCCCAACAAGCCGACTCGGGTACTGGAGAATGCATTTTGAATTTATATTGATTTTAAACAACAAAACATCGGAAGTTACTGTTAATTTAGATCGCCAATTGCAATTACGTCTAAATAGAATCGAAAAATGGGCAGTTGAAAAATGGTTTTAAATTTCAAGCTCGAAAACAGTCGGGATGCATTTCTGTTGTAAGCGGAAAATGAACCCAGACCCAGAGCTTAAACTGTACAATAACCCTATAACTATTGTAAAAGAGGACAAGTTCCTTCGTTTAATTTTTGATAGTAAACTTTCATTTCTTCCCCATATCAAAATGTAAAAAAACAAATGCCTAAAGGCATTAGATATTTTAAAAGTTGTGTCGAGTAGCGACTGGGGTGCGGATAACACTGTTTTATTAAATTTATATCGATCGTTGATTCGGTCAAAACTAGATTATGGATGTTTTATTTACGGTTCCGCCCGTAAATCATACATTAAATTACTAGATACCGTTCACCACCAAGGTTTACGTCTTTCATTAGGTGCGTTCAGAACTTCTCCTGTGGAGAGTCTGTATGCTGCAGCTAATGAACCATCCTTGGAAGACAGACGTATTAAACTTGGTTTACAATATGCAACAAAGCTTAAAGCGTATCCTTCCAATCCTTCTCACAACTGTGTTTTCAAACCTCTTCACAAAGCTGACTATGAAAAACGTCCAAACATTATACAACCTTTTGGTCTTCGTATCACACCACAACTTGAATCTGCTAATATTAATTTAGATGAAATAGCTCCTATAGAAACTCCCAAAAAACCTCCATGGCTGAACCCAAAACCAGCATTTAATTTTGAACTACGCAAACACAAAAAGGTTGATACCAATCCTCTGGTTATCCAGCAGGACTTTGCAAGAATTAAATCTGAACATCCTGAATACTTGCAAATTTACACAAATGGCTCTAAGGATGGAGACAGAATGGCTTCTGCAGCCGTTTTTGGAGACCGTGCAGCAACTCTCCGATTACCACTCTCTAGTTCCATATTTACTGCTGAAGCTAACGCTATTTACTCAGCACTTAAATTTGTAGCTTTATCGCAATCAAATAAATTCATGATTTGTTCCGATTCACTTTCTTGCCTATTGGCAATTGAAAGTCGAAAAACAAAACACCCAATTATTTTGAAAATAGCCGAATTCTACAAATCACTTGTAGCATTAGGCAAAGAAGTCATTTATGTTTGGATCCCTAGTCATGTGGGGATCTATGGAAACACAGTTGCTGACCAGGAAGCAAAGGATACACTAGATGACGAGATGGCAGATTGTCCAGTACCGTACACTGACATGAAGCCTTTCATCGCTAAATACATTTTAAAGCTATGGCAGGCCAAATGGGATCTGCAAATAAATAATAAACTGCATGGAATACAGTCAGACGTCGGTAAACAAGTCAGTTCCTGCGGTAAAAACCGTAGGGAACAGGTAGTGTTGACCCGATGTCGTATTGGACATACTACAACAACACATAGTTTTATCCTCAACAGTGATGATCGACCTAAATGTATTCCATGCAATTGTCCTTATACAATTCAACATGTTTTAATTGAATGTGTAGATGTTGCCGATATCAGGCGTGATTTTTATTCAGCTGATTGTCTTAAAGACCTATTTACAAATGTCGCTGGCGACAAAATCGTTCAGTTTTTAAAAGCAATCAATTTATTTAGTAAGATTTAAGTGGATTTAATTTATAGTTGTAATATTGTAACAGTAAACATGTATAAAGCTTAAATGGTTTTATATTGATATTTTATATATTTATCATAATTGTTCAACTTACTTTACAGTTCTCGCCAATATATAGCTGAAATATTGCTGAAGTTGGCGTAAAACATCAATCAATCAATCAATCATACATGGCCAAAATATAATGTTTCTAAAAGTTCATTACCTTCAGATTTACAGTTCGGCCATCCATGCAATACTGTTTCTTTAAGTACATGCAGCTGTGGATCATTTGCAGTCTCAGTTCTCAGTTAATCAAGTCTATCATCTGTTATTTTTCCTTTCATAATTATATTGATATTGTATGTCTATGATATCAAGAGCAGCACGACTTAATGTATCTGCAATAAATAACTCAGTTCCTGGTTTATACTTCACATCCAAGTCGTAACACTGTATACTTAACATCATTCTTTGTATACGTTTTGGTGCATTTGCAAGTGACTTCTTGAACAAGCTCTCAAGCGGTTTATTATCTTCTCTACGTTTGTTTTTCTGCCATAAATATACTAGTGAAACTTCTGACAACCAAAAACTATGGCTAGAAGTTCTTTCTCAATCTGAGCATAATTCCGTTGTGATTCATTCAATGAAACAGACGCAAATTAAACTGGCTGCCCTTTATGTAGTATGCATGCTCCAATGCCCTCGCTTGAAGAATCGGCAGATAATGTAACATCATCCTCAGTATCAAAATAACACAAGACTGGCGCAATTGTAAGTTTTTCTTTAAGCTCATTCAAACAAGTTTCATGTTTTTCATTCCAGTGCCATTTAACTTTCTTTTCTAACAATTCTCGTAATGGCTTGTTGATATTGGACAAGTTTTTAATAAACTTTCCAACATAGTTTTCATTCCCATGAATCTTTGTAAATCTTTCTTGCATTTCGGGGAAGGCATGTCATTAATAGCTTTATTTTTTTCTTTTTCAGGACGTACCCCATCTTTGCTAAAGGTATGACCTATGTACGTGACCTCAGGTACTCCTACTTTACATTTAGCTTTGTTTAATCTAATGTTAACTTACCTTGCTTTGTCAAGAACTTTCCTGGGTCTTCTATTATGCCCCTAAATGTCTTTTCCCCAAATCAAAATATCGTCAATAATAAAATCAACTCCTTCAAAGTTTCCAAATATTTGAGACACAGTTCTTTGGAACACTTCCGGGCTACTTGATATTCCCATCGGCAATCTTTTATATTTGTTCCTGCCAAACGGCGTATTGAATGTTGTTAATTTAGAACTTTTCTCGTCCAATTTGACAGTCCAAAAACCAGATGAAGCATCAAGTTTTGTAAAAATGGTCGCTTCTTGCGTTTGTGACGCAACTTCTTCTACTGTTTTCATAGGATAGTGCGGACGTTTGATTGCTCTGTTCTTATCTCTGGGATCAAGGCAAATACTTACTTTGTTCGGTTTTTCCACAACAACCACAGAATTAACCCAGTCGGTTGGTTCTTCGATCTTTTCAATAACTCCTCGTTCCATTTTATCCAATTCTAGTTTGACTTTTTGTTTCAGTGCAAACGGCACACGACGTGGTAGATGTATTACGGGTTTCACACTTTTGTCGATTTCAATATGATGTATACCAAGTAAACATCCCAAACCATGAAATAAATCCTCATAATCCGCTCAATATTTTTCGGAGCTTGCTCAGCTGCTCCAAACAATGAATTTACACGCTTCACTAATTACAAATCAAGACTTGTTGATAATCCTAGAATAGGCTCTGAATTTTCATTCACAATTTCAAATTTCACATGATGATATTTATCCTTGTAAAAAACGGGTAATTCAACTTTTCTAGCTGTTTCAATGCGATGACCACTATACGACACTAACTTTGCTTTTGACTTTTGGTAGCTTATCCTTCGAAATTTGTGTGTTAACGATATCGGCAAAATGTTGAACTGAGCTCCAGTATCAATTTTGAAGTTGACATGCTTCTTATTAACATATGCGCTGATAATCCACTCCTCTTTCTTCTTTGGATTTCCAAGAGTACACACTGCAAATTCATCATTGTCACTTGTATCGGTGTCTGAGTTCTCCATATTGTAGACTTTCTTCTTTCCTCTATCCATTTGTGGCTTAGCATAACTTTACGACTTGCATACTTTCGCAAAATGATTCAGTTTGTTACAGTTTCTACAAGTTTTTCCAAACGCTGGACATCTCTTCGGATCATGTGTACTTCCACAATATTTACAATTTTTCTTTTATCTGCTTAGATTTGTCTTTTGTCGGGAACTTTTTTACTCCGTGCAAATTTTCTTCTTCAGTGAATGATTTCATTTGAACTTTTGAAACTTCAGCGGCACGACATATTTCTATCGCTTTCTTTAGATTAAGATCAGGTTCCCGCAGTAATCTTTCTCTAACTTGATTACTTATTATGCCACAAACAATTCTGTCTTTTATCAAACTGACATTACGCTCTCCAAATTTCATAGACTTCCAGAGCATCATCTACAAGTGTACGAAGAAATGACGAAGATTTAATTTTGTCATCTTTGTCCTCATACTCTTTAGCTGACAAGTATAGATCAAAACGTTGCTTAAATTTTCCCCAATTTTCTACTATATTCCCTTCTATCAATAAAGGATTTGGAGGCTTTAGCTTATCCATATTCTCACAATAACATTAGGATTTTCGACCTGACACCATGTTATAATGTTATAAAATAATAACAAAATCAATAACATGACCGTACATCCCTTTTTCTTTAAATTTCAGAAAAAGTAATTAGTTCGAGCCTTTTGTTCGTGTAGCTGTGATGTTCAATCCATAAAAGTTACATTCATATAAAAAAACATGATTTTGTAGGGAAAAGGTTACCTCTTTATAACGGTTTGTTCTCTTACCGCAAAAATTACAGGTTACTAGTAGAAAAATTTGCCTACCAATTATTTTGTTTGTAAACAATAACTAACAAAATACCGACGTTACTGTTTCATATGCTAGAATCCCGGTAAAGGAAAGGATGGTACGAATTAAAGGAAACACAACTGTTTACATAGCGACCATATTTAATACTGCCAAAACGGAAGTGATACATATAAATTACAGAATGAGCTTTATAGAATTCCATACGAAACGAACTTAACATATTCATTACATCCCTCTTTCTATAAAAAGCAACTTTGACTAGAAATTAAAATGTCTATTGTAAAAAGAAATAAGCTTTCTTTGACTAGAATTACTTGACTAGAAATTCATATTGTAAAAGATTTAAAATCAGGGTTCATGTTATCAAATTTTAAACGATTATGTGCCTATGTAATAAATCAATTAGCCTATATCAAAGTCCTTGTACTTCTGCGGAAATTTAACTTTTCCTCCGGATCTGGTCATTGATGTTCGGATCGAATCACCACTAGATTTACGTGATGCTCGACGATCGTCACTTTTAGCTACTACTTTGGTTGTCAACACGAACAAGTGGACTACCAACAGTTTTACCTTTCTCAACGTTTCCAGTATCTGATTAAGTCACATATTCATCAATGTTGACATCATTCGGTCGCGAAAAGATATTGTCAGATTTGTCTCAACGTTTGACCTTCTGTGTTAACACAGTTAACACTTCATATGAACATATGTTATTGTACCTTTTGTCCATGTTTTCCATCAATCATTCGGTTTTGGTGATACCCAAACACGTCGTTCTTGTTCTAATTCACCTAAGTCTTTTGCGTTTTGATTGTAATAGTTACTGTTTTTCTTTATTTCTGAGGATTTCTTTCGATGCTGTTTTTGGCACGTGCGGTTTCAAAAGAACGCGTGTTATTGGTAGACGTGTTTTTGTTCTTCTAGACATGAATCGCTGGGCCGGACTGCTTGACATACATTCGGTTGGTGTGTTGCGAAAGTCAAGTATACTTAAATAAATGTTCTCATTGTTTTGGCGAGCTCGTTTCATAAGTCTTTTGACTGTCTTTACAGCCTGCTCTGCCTTCCCGTTACTTTGTGGATCCCGAGGAGGCGATGTAACATGTTCAAATTCCAAATGCTTGCAAAGTCTTGGCAATGTCTTTAAATTCTTTACAGCTAAAGTGCGGACCATTGTCTAAAATTATTGTGCCCGGTATACCATATCTGGCAAACAGTGCCAGAAGTTTTCGAATCACAGTTTTCTGTTCTCCAAAAAGTCAACTTCCTAGAAATTCGAATAATAATCGACTGTCACTAAGTAATCTTTCCCATTGAACATAAACAAATCAGTTCCTATCTTGGCCCATGGACGATCAGGAACTACATGCGGTTTTAATGTCTCTTTTTGTTGTTTGTTTTCATACATTTGATACGTTTCACAAGATTCGATGTATTGAGTAATGTCAGTTTACATGCACTCCTTAGCGCGTCGTACACATCCACCAATCCCAATATGTGATGAATGAATTCGTTCCATCATATCAGTTCTTGGTGTTTTTGGCACAATTGCCCTTTCACAACGAAGCACAATACCATCCTGCACACTTAGTTCGTCTCTGAAATCAAAATATGGTTTAACAAGGGCGTGAACAGTTCTCGCGTTTTAGCGGCCAGCCCGAAGAATTGTATCTTGCAAAACTTGCAGCGACTCGTCACCACGTGTGTGTGATTGCGAATGTCAATGACCCAATCTTCAGTCAAGGGCAAATACTGCACCATATTCACAACTTCTAGATCTTTATCAAACTCTGAATTGTCAATGTCATTCAGATAAGCGCGACTTTATGTATCTGCGATATACATGGTATTGCCAGGTTTATACCGTATCGTGTAATCATATTGCTGTAAGCGAAGCAGCATACGCTGTAAGCGTCTTGGAGCAGACAACAGAGATTTCTTCACAATTGATTCAAGTGGCTTATGATCACTGTCAACATTTACAGCACGACCGTATGTGTATTGGTAAAAACGTTCTAAACCGAACACAACTGCATTTCTTTTTCTATTTGCGCGCAACGCGTCTCTGTGTCTGTGAGTGCCCTACTTGCAAACGCGACTGGCTGACCGTTTTGCAACAAACTTGCTCTTAGTCCCGTTAGTGATGCATCACACTGTAAAGTCAGTTCGTCTTTAGGATGATAATATTTTAAAACTGGGGCTGAGCAAACAAGTCTCTTAATTTCTTTAACCGCGTTTTCATGAGTATCTAACCAACGCCATTCAGCATTTTGCACTGCTAGTTTTCGTAGCAGTTCACAAAGTTCACTTAAACGAGGTAAAAATTTACTTAGATACGTAATAAAACCTACAACGCGTCTCACAGCGGACACGTCGTTTGCCATTGGCATATGCATCAGCGCGTCTGCTTTATCTGGATCGGCTCGAACACAATTACTTGTCAAAAGATGACCCACAAACTTAACTTCTTTTCGCCTAAATTTGAGTTTATCTTTATTTAATTTCAAGTTCTGTTCTCTACAGCGTTGCATTAGTCCTTTGAAATTTCGATCATGGTCTTGCATTTCAATCTCGTCCGTTTCACCCTCACATTATATTAAAATGTCATCATGCACGCACCGCACGCCTGGCAATCCATCTACAGTTTGATTTTGTCTACGCTGGAACTCTTCTGGCGCGGAATGTAAACCAAATGGCATACATAGCCACCTAAATCTACCATGTGGAGTATTAAATGTAGTTAACATCAACCTTTTAGTATCTAATTTCACATGCCAGAAACCGTTTTTGGCATCGGCCACGGTAAATACTCGCGCTTTGTTCAAATCTGGTAACAGTTCTTCCACAGTGGGCATAGGATAGTGACTACGTTGGATAGCTTTATTTAAATCTCGGGGGTCAAGACAAATTCTCAGCTTATTGGGCTTTTCTACAATTACTAAATTGTTTACCCATGGTGTCGGCTCGGTAACCGGAGCAATTATTTCTTTCTCAGTTAAGCGTTCTAATTTTATCTCAAGTTTGTCGCGTAACGAAACTGGTATTTTGTGCGGAGGGTGAATTACTGGCTGAAATCACGGGTCAATTTCTAACCTTTATTCGCCGGTTAAACATCCTGTTCCTTCGAACACATCACTAAACTGCTGCCACCATGTTTCATATGCTAGAATCCCGCAAAAGGAAAGGATGGCAATGATTAAAGAAAACACAACTGTTTACATAGCGACCATATTTAATACTGCCAAAACGGAAGTGATACATATAAATTACAGAATGAGCTTTATAGAATTTCATACGAAACGAACTTGACATATTAGTTACAGTTACTGTTAATTTATTTTCTTCATGTGCGTATTTCGACAACTTATGTCTCATCTGTGCAGCGGTTCAAACTAAAACATTTGGAAGTCCATTAATAGAAAAACGTGTAAAAGCTGACAGAGAACAAACTATATAGAAAAGCCAAAATTCAGATTAGACCTATGCATGAGGGGGATACACCGTATTTTAAACAAAATTTTGTAAAATTTAGATATTGCAAATTTCAATGAAATCGGTTTTCGGGTCAGCACTAAGTACGGACTACTGTGTTGGCGAATACCGAATAATCCAAACAATGGTTACAGGCGTTTGCAATTATTCTAAGATAACCCTTTTCTCTACGTGTTACTTATATATTTATTCAATGGCGACTTGATGCGGGACATTCGATATCATAATAAATAGTGATAAAAATTAAATGAAACAAATCAAAGGAGAAACGTTAACCAACTCCTAATTCAGAGTCTAAAATTAACAAGTAAAGGCGACTTCGTCACACTCCTACCCTCTGAAAATCTAATGTGTTTTGCACCTCATTTCCTTGATTAAAGTTATACATCTAAAAAATACAAATAAATTCATATTAATTTAATCAATATAATAAAATCAATTTTATATTTACCGATCCTTTCATACATAATCAAAAGTCAATTTATGTATATTAATAAATAAATTAACTATTATTAATTCAAATCACATCACTGAATGTATTAGATAAGAACAGTCCTAAAACATCCCAGCTTCATTCAAAGTATCACAATGGCACACTTAATGTAATGAACGAGAAAGGTATAATATCCAACAGAACGAATTTTAAAACGGTACGACTTCAGTTGAGTTAATCTCCTAGAAAATTTTCAAGGTCTGATCGAAATTTCATAACTGCGGGATAGTTCATCTTTCAAACGATGCTCTTCCAGTTGTCTTTGTAGCTCTCATATTTTTCATTCAAGTTTACGCCTCATTTGGCGTTCCTTTTTTCAGTTTTTGTTTCCTGCCGGCAGGTTTTGTAACTAAGTTTAATTGTTTCTCTTACACGGCCTCT
Organism: Modiolus philippinarum; assembly: GCA_002080025.1. Classification (NCBI taxonomy): domain Eukaryota; kingdom Metazoa; phylum Mollusca; class Bivalvia; order Mytilida; family Modiolidae; genus Modiolus; species Modiolus philippinarum. The sequence goes on from MJUU01071099.1 coordinate 22,059, forward strand.
TTGGTACATACCATAACACAGCAAACGCAAATACGCCTGAGGTTCTGGACGTGTGTCTGTTATATGTGGAATTGTAAGAGGCTGATAATCTATACAAGTTGTCTTGGTATAACTTGAAATGAAATCGGCTAGTGGAACGGCGTCATAAATTGGTGTCGCTGTATCTGATACAAAACCCATATGGGTGTCTAAATTACTATTTGTACTATTACTGTTGAAGGTGGCAATAAACTGTATTCACTAGACTGGTAAGTGCGCATCTATTCTAAGATGGTCGCCAGCGGGGGACATAGTTTAACATTGGACCCTATGGGGAAAACACATTCAAAGACCTTCTTCTCTGAAACTATTTGGTCAGTTGGAATCAAACTTGCTCACAGCAGGTCTTTAGTGGTGTTGTTAAAACAATATCTGTGACAAGACTTTACCTCATCCAAGATGGCTGCCAGCGAAGAACATAGTTAAAATTGGACCCTTAGGGGAAAACACGTTCAAAGATCTTCTCATTTGAAACTTCTAGAAAATGAGAAACTTTAACATTGAGGTAATTTGGACTGAAGTTTATGTCAGCCATGGACCAGGTGAGCAATACAGGCTCTTGAGAGCCTCTAGTTTATTCATATTTTATTTGCATAAAACAGCAATCTTGATTAATTGTGTAGCTAATCGTGTTTAAAACGAACTTATTATGAAAAAATTAAGATCTATCCACGCTTCTTTTTTTTAAAAATGGTTGTCAGCATCCACAATGAATTGCTAAATGGCCAGTTCTGTACCAGACAAAGAATCAAATGAAAAACCATATTTTCGCATATTGAACCATAAAGAGAACCAAGTGAAATTGTGATTATGCATCGGTTCGAGACTTCATTAAAGAGCAACCATGAAATTAAGAAGCACGTCAGTTGGTTTTCCTCTGGTGCCGATGCTTCGCTTCAACACATTGCCTTATATGAGTACGCATGGAAGTACACCATATCAGCAGACGAAAAGATTAGATTAAATCCAGCAGTCCGGCAGCAGATTAAATCCGATAGCAGAAAACCTATGCAGATATTCACAGAGATGAATCTCAACAAAACTATGGACGCCCTAGAACATGAGACAGATAAAAAATGCTAAATATAGGGAAAAGAAAACAGTCCAACCTCAAAATAACATCGCAGATGAAATACTGGCAGTCATAAATATGACCAACACACATCCATTTGTGCAACAGATAATACACAAGAAAGATTAAGTGCCTTCAGTTATTTGCCATGTAGAGGACCAAACGGTTGACCTAAAAAAAATTCTTGAACATGGAGGAACTCTTGGTGTTGATGGAACTTTCAACCTTGGCAATTTCTTCGTTTCAACTTTAGTATATACAAGGGTGGTAAAGACAGAATACAAGGGTTGTCAAGACAGAACCCAGAAACAATCCAATTTTCATGGGACCTCTGTTATTACATAAAGACGTATCGTACCGAATACATTACTCATTCTTCACCTACGTAGCGGAAATAAAACTTACAAACATAGAATTGAGATTACCACAAAACATGTATTTTGGATCAGGTGATGAAAAGGCACTTACAAAGTCAATTCAAGATGCATTCCCCAATGCCAATAGGAGGCTATGCATCAAGCACCTAAAAGACAATTTCATGCAAGACAAAGAACGAGTTCCTACTAAAGAACGTCAGCGCCTGATCGATGTGGTCTTCAGTATAAGATGTCTGTAACTACAAAAAAATAGAAAACTCTCGACTTCAGTCCCAAATTGAATATCTCTTAAATGATTATCGAAAAAGTAATAATACAACAAACTGTAAATTAGATATTTATATCTGAAATCACTGAAATTACTAGATTTTTTTTTATAAATACTAGTACTATCATCTAAAGATACTTATACATAAAAAAAAACAGAAGAACAAGATCACTTGGATTCAAACACAATATCAAGGAAACAGGTTATGACATGTGTTCAATGAAGTTTGGCTTAAATTGACTAAATGGTTCAGAAAAGTTTTTGGGTATATGACGGGCACAAAGTAATGGAAAAAGCTCACAAGGCTACAATTAAATTAAATTTTTTAGATGTGGTAAGCAACAATTAAAAAATAAAGATATGTCAAAAACAAAAACATCACAAAAGGTTTTATGAAAAGTAAAAAGATGGGCCAAACGTTTCGGTCACCCTGTGGGATAATCATTAAACCCAGTGGGAAATCTTTTTTTTTTTGCTCAGTAGTCAGCAGGTTAGCGATACATGCCCATCTCTGGTTTGTTCCCTCTTGCTTTTAATACATAAAGTTAAAAGATTTAAGACTTATTTATACATGATTGCATATTTTATTTATTGAGATTTTACGAAAGAATATGTTGTAAATGAACATGAGACCATAACATATATGTTAACTCCAACTTTTTATGAATTTATTGCCCTATGAAGAGTTGCCATGAATACCTTTATTTCGTAACAAAAATGTTGTACATTGACATAAAACAAAGACGTGAAAAATACGACCTTGTTGTTGAAGATTTATTATCGATGCAATTCTTATGTAGAGTTCAAGCCGAAAGTATATATTAAAGAATATTTTATACGTTGGTGTTATTTCTTTTAAGTGAATATTTAAAGTATTTTAAAATTTTGTTTTTCGTCTAAGTAAACCGCTAAATTTCTTTTCTTCCTTATTTGTTTGCTTCAACTGAATTGGAAGATGATCCCTTTTCTGTTCAATAACAATAAAAATTGCAATTATAACTCAGTTTGGTAAATTTACAATTTGTCGAATTCATAAGCCTTTCCATAAAAAAGGAAGAAAAAAATGTTCATCATTTATCATTTTCTGTAAAGATGAAAGATGTTTGCTGAAACGAACTGCAGTACGGTTGGTTTTTTAATTCAACAACAGTACCCATGTTGATGTAACAACCCGTTCAAAAAGAATAACATCAGGAATGGGAGATATGTATGATAGAGACAGAAAAAATACCAGAATCAAAAATCATAGTCCAAAATCAGACAGTTTATGGTGAGCACTGTCAGATAAAGTCGACAACTAACGAAGAACCTTTAAACTATTTCAAGGATATTCAATGATTTGTAACAGCATCGGCTTCTTTTTCAATTCTACACTGTGGATACAATGAAAAATGATTGGATATTACACAGGTTTCAACAGTTTTAACTTTTTTAACTTTTCTTAATTTTTTAGTACCAGCTGTTAATGGGCTGAACTATATACATTATGGATGTAGTTTGCTATGCCAAGAAAACCAGTTATTTCTTGCTCTAATGAAATTGATAAAAGCAATAGAAGATATAGAGTTGATTTTTTTCCAGAGAGTCAATATTATCAAAAGTGATAAAATGTCTATGCTTTAAGTTACAAAAATTTGAAGGTCTTTTTGGCCATCTATGGAAGTAATTAAACAGCACATGCATGCTAATATCATGAAGAAATTCCCTAACAAATGCATCATTTTAGATGCCACTGAGCAACCTATTCAATGGCCATCTGATTGATGTGAGAGGTCATTCGTCTACATGGTCGTAATATATAAACATAAAATAGCACTTAACACTATGGTTGGTATAACACCAAATGGTGCTATTTCTTTGTTTTCAGTACTTTTGGAGGTTCAGATCGACCAATTACAGAGTGAACATACTAACTTAACCCTGAAAAGTTGGATGAATGAAAACGTATAATGGCAGATAGAGGAATTATGGTACAGAACCTCTTTTCTGACAGAAATTTACAAGTACAGTTACCCTACCCTTTGGAAAGGTAATAGTCAGTGATGTGCACGATAGGCACATCGCCTCAAAGAGCATTCACGTTGAGAGAGTCATTTATTTAGTTGAGGTATTTAAAATAATGAAGTCACTGATTATATGTGTCTGCCTTGTCGTATCAAATTTTAGAAAATGTAATGTTGAAAATAGTGCATGAATAGAGTGCTCGTATACAATATTAATTATTCTTATCCAAATTTTGTAGATGTTAATTACGCATGCAGAGTTATATTTCAAATGTTTAAAGATTGATTGATTGATTAGTTAGAGTTTAACGTCCAATGAGCAATATTTCAGCTATATCAGGACGAGAACAACTTAATCAATTCAAAAAATTGAAAGTATCAGAAGAAAGAAATAAAGGTGGAAGGGACAACCTGGGCAACGACTTTTGACTGCCACTGGAAAATTGGAGAAATGGGTAGGGGCAGGAAATTTAGCCTTCCATACGACACCCAGTGCGTCTGCTCTCTTTAGAGAAATAAAGAAGGGGTTTTTATACTGCATGGAGCGTGGCGTTTCTCCACACAGTTTGGCTACAATGGTTCGCGGTCAGGTTTTCCGTATTATGACCTGACTACCCCGCATAGACAGGGCATTCCCCTATCCACCACCTGGGGACGCGCCCGGCAGCTCTGTAGCCGAAGCCCCTGAAAACCGATTCAGGTGCCGGGCAAATGTTTAAAGAATTCATGTTTTAATTCATCAGATACTTATGTTCAAAGTTGTCTCATTGCCATCCATTTTTATACTGTTAGCAAGTAATTTTCAGGTCAAGGCACGTATTGAAGTTATCAATTTTCAACTGTTAGCATTCAAATTTCAGCTACAATGCACTTAAAAAAGTCGACAAGCTTGATAAGAAGCCATCATTTTTCAAACTGTGAGCATGTAATGTTCAGCTACAATGCAGATATCTCCTACATTGTAATTCAACTAAACAACTGAATTTGTCATGCACAAAAGCGATATTTTCTAATTTAAAGTAAATGTCGACACAGTAAAGAGCTTGACACCATAATAAGGAGCTTGAAACAGAAATTAAGTGAACACAAAGTAGGGCTAGGGCAGGAAAAATTGCAATTTTGTCCCCTTTGGCCAATTGTAGCTCAGAAATGGCAGGAGTTATGCTAAATATATTGACATACTACTTAAAGCTTACTACAAGAGGAATAAAAAAAAATTCCATCAAAATCCAATGAAAAATATAGATTTTACATATTTTGAAAAATAGCAATTTTGGCCTTTTGACCCCTTATAGCTTCGAATCGGTAAGAGATATGCCATATCTGTCAACATACTACTAAAATGTTACTACAAGGGAAATCAAAAGAAAAAAAAATCCCATCAAAAATCTGACTATCACATATTTTGAAAATTGTAATTATGGCCCCTTTAAACCTTTATAGCTCGGAGCCGGTAAGAGATAAGCCAAATCTGTCAACATACTTCCGAAAGCCTACAGCAAGAGGAATCCATAGAAAAAAATCCCAACAAAATCCGATCAAAAATAAAGACTTTACCTATTTTGATAAGTAGCCATTTTTGCCCCTTTGACCCTTTATAGCTCCGAAACTGTAAGTGACACGCCATATATATTTAATACAGTTAAATGTTTGTTATTCTACTGTTTCCGTTTATACCAAATGCACTCTTAGGTATATTTTCCATAAGAATTAAATCTAACAATGGCTGAATTGTCAATCACCTAGCTAAGGTATTAGGCTGAATGGATCAAATATAGACCCTCGTATGACTGTAACTTTCGGAAGCAAGTCACTCTGACTGGCAATTCAGAACCCTTACAATGGGGATTTCCTTCTCTTGTTGAGACTTTCATTTCTGGCTTACCTTTTAAGATTACACATGTAACTGACCAGAAAAAGGACTAATTTTTAATTCTTATTTTTGAAACGTCTAGAATCAAAATCTGTTCAGTCTGTTAAATAAATTATGTAGGAAGGGTATTAAATATTGACATATCCACCACAGAGTGTTCTTTGGGAATCCTATTTTTAGTACGTTGCCAGTATTATTCGCCTGCCACAGGTTCTTTAATTTATTTTGAGTTTAATATGTTTACATGATACCTTTTTGAAACATTTATAAGCATTAGTATTACTCATTTTTGCTAAATCTACACAAGTTTCGCTATTTACAATTGTTGAAATATCTTTGTTTATTAAATTTATAAAACTTATTGAATAGTTGCGTCTTACTGCTAGCTGTTTATATGTCTCGGAACCCAGAGGTTCGAACTCGTCTGAAGAGCCAGAATATATAGACTCTATAGCCTCATTTGGCAGTCGTCGTAATATTTTGTGAATTTTTTATTGGAGGTTTAGTGGCTAAATCAGAAATTTCAGTGAACTCGAGGGAACGATGACACACAGACACCGGACACTCCTGTTACATTTTTGGCGCCAAACGTGGGGCTCTGAATGAACAATATATTAGTTAGCAATAAATTAAATAAGATTAAATAAAATAAAAGATCGCAACCACAAGGTCAGATTTTTCCAAAAGTCATGATGAAAATGAATTTGAAAACCGCAGTAAAAGGCATGTTAGTTTTGAGGGAGACGATATTCGACCGTCGCGACCCCCTCCTCTCCGCAGTACAAACGGTACTCCAGATAGACGTTATTTGACTTTAGAAACACAATAACTGTTTCGAAGTAGGCCTACGGATCGTCAGAATTATGATTTTATTCGAAATAGTACCAGACTTGGATTAAATGATTTACAAGGTACTCGTAATTATAACTATAGAGATCGAACACCGCGTTAAGATCAAGATGTACATGATCTCCCGAGATTGTCGAATTCTCCAGTCTGTACGTCTGTTAGACGAAGAGAGAAGGAACCAGAGAAATCCGTCGATTGAAAAGATTGTATAGTTCATTTTGAACAAGATGCCCGCTGGAACAACTGGTCCGATACAGAAAAGGCCCAACAATTAGCAATGAGTTTGCGTGGTGCCGCACAGAAATTAGTGGGTGATTTAACAGACCAGGTTTTTAATGACTATTATGCATTAAGGGATGTATTAGCGCAAAGATTTAATCCGTGAGAAAGAGTGACAGCATATAGATGCGAATGTCGTGCTCCGAAACGCAAATCCAATGAAACTACCAGATTTTGCTATGCAGTGCGCCGCAACTAAGATTAGCATATCCTGATGGCGAATATGGAGTTATTTTAGAGCAATTGGTAATTAACCAATTTATCTGAGGTTTGTAAAATCCGGAAATGGAAAGACATGTACAATTTGCGCACCCTCAAACATTTGAAGCCGCGATCGCTTATGCAGTAGAATATGAGGCATTTACGAATGCGCAAATTGTTCCGCCAAGAAAACCTAGGGATGATAATCAGGCTTTCAATGTTGGTGCCATCAATAAAGAAAATAAAATTTCAATAGAAGCAAATACAGATAAAATAAATCTAACTGGTCAAAACACCGGAATAAATTAAATGAAAAAATCCTTTAATGAATGCATAGGAAAAATGGCTGAAACTTAAGATAAATTTACAAAACCACAAAAACAAAATACAAGTTATCGTCCTTCGTTCAGGCAAAATAGAAATCAAATTGAATGTTCGACATGCGGTAAAAAAGGACATTTAGCCAGATTTTTTAGATCACGTCAAAATTTAAATCTTAGGATGTGAATTAATATAAGGGCCAGGCCCTTTTTACAAATCCTAATTAGTAATTTGTATAATTATTTGATTTGATAATTGTTTCTATGTACATCATATATATTACAACTTATTAATAAAATATGTTTACACTAAATTTAAATCAAAACAACCCTAAACCAGAGAACTCAAAAAAAAAATAAATAAATAAAAAAAATAAGTAGGACTGATTCTGCGGCCAAAGAATCAGTCCAAAGTCAAAAAGAAATTAACTGGGCGGTTATCCAAATAAATGCAATTAAGCAACATTGTTTACATTGTGTATTTTCAAAAACCAGATTTCTAAACTGTACTTTACAATTTTTGATAGATACTGGGTCCGTAGTCACTGTGATGTCAGAGTCTTTTGATAAGTTAGGGTTGTCTACAGATCTTTTAGAGAAGGTTCAAACGACATTAAATGCTGTAGATGGGGAAGAAATGAAAGTTTAATGGAAAATTGGGTTAAAATTTTCTCTTTCAAATAAAGTTTTTGTTCATGAATTAGTGTGGCAGAAATTTATGAAACAGCAGGAATCCTGGGTATGGATTTTCTTGAAATATTTGACGCTTCTTTGTTTGTTACAAAGCCATAATATATGATAGTAGCAGGACATAAAATTAAACTTTATAGGTTAGGGTATACCACATCTTCCCATATTAAACTTGCAGAAAATATAGTTTTTTCCCCTGAATCAGAGTTAACTAGAAAAGACGCCTATCCTTTACCCCGTAGAGACATGTCTTTAGACGCCCTAGGAGGAAATAAATGGTTCTGCACATTAGATTTAGCTTCAGCCTACTTGCAATGTGAATTCGACCCTAGAACTAAAGAAAAAAAAAACAGCCTTTACTTCACATAGGGGTTTTTAATGAATTTCGTGTTTTACCATTTGGCCTTTGTAACAGTCCCCCAAACTTTGAAAGATAAATGGAACTCGTCCTTCAAGGCTACGAGTGGGAACGTTGTCTTTGTTATTTAGATGATGTGATTATTTTTGGGGAAACTTTTGACAAAACACCTTGTGTTTCAAAGATTTAGGAAACATAATTTAAAATTAAAACCCAGTAAATGTTCCTTGTTCTAGACCCAAGTTGTATTTTAAGGCCAAATTGTGTCTAAGGAAAGAATCAGTTGCGACCCTTCAAAAATTCAAACTGAAAAATTCGCCCGTTCCTACCTCAGTTACTGACATTAAAAGTTTTCTTGGATTGGCTGGTTATTACCGCAAGTTTACACCCAAGTTTTCCCAAGTTGCCTCCCCTTTAACAGAGTTAACCAAAAAGGCTAAAAAGTTCAAATGGACTGAAGAATGTCAGGGAGCATTTAATAAATTAAAAGAATTACTCCCCATATTCTTGCTTATCCCCAAAAAACGAGTGAATATATTTTTGATACTGATGCAAGTGATAGTGGAATAGTTGCAGTTCTTTCTCAGGTTCAAGGTGGTTCTGAAAAAGTGATTGTATACAGCAGTAAAACGTTAAATGACTCCGAAAAAAATATTGTACTACGTACAAAGTATTATTGGTTGTAGTGACTTTTGTCACAGTTTCGTCATTATCTTTGGGGCCAACATTTTAAAGTCAGAACATATCATGCCTCCCTAATTTGGTTTAAAGGTTTAAAAATCATGAGGGGATGATAGCTCGATGGATAAGTGTCTTTGATACATATGATATGACTTAGAACATAGAAAAGGCAGTTTAACGTCCCGGCACCTGAATAGGTTTTCAGGGGCTTTGGCTACAGAGCTGCCGGGCGCGTCCCCAGGTGGTGGATAGGGGAATGCCCTGTCTTTGCGGGGAAGTCAGGTCATAATACGGAAAGCCTGACCGCGAACCATTGTAGCCAAACTGTGTGGAGAAACGCCACGCTCCATGCAGTATAAAGACCCCTTCTATATTTCTCTAAAGAGAGCAGACGCACTGGGTGTCGTATAGAAGGCTAAATTTCCTGCCCCTACCCATTTCTCCCCTTTTCCAGTGGCAATCAAAAGTCGTTGCCCCGGTTGTCCCTTCCACCTTTATTTCTTTCTTCCTTTACTTACAATTTGTTTTGAATTGATTAACTTGTTCTCGTCCTGATATAGCTGAAATATTGCTCATTGGACGTTAAACTCTAACTAATAAATCAATCAACATTCCAACGCTGATGGATTGTCTAGGCGTCCACATAGGAAAATGACTGTCCTGATTGTACTAATTCACAGTTTGTGTATGCTAGTGCAAGTGATAACTGTAATTATGAAACAGTCTCAAATAGCCTAGCTACTGTAAGGGTTTTAAAATCTGACCCAGGAAAAACACAAAATTTAGTACAAGAGGAAGTCGAGGATGATGTAGCCCCATATTGGTAGTCTTTATGGTCTGATGAGCAGATATCAGAATGGCAGGAAAAAGACCCCGATAATATAAAAAAAATTTGGAATTAAAATTATTATGTCTTGTCAAACCCCCAAAGAATGTATTCGAGGTTGTTCATACTCTGTTAGGACCTTATGGAATTGTTGGGACTAGCTGACAGTTCGAAACAGTATAGTCTATTATTTGTATGAGACCCAAAATTCAGAAATTACACTGTTGTTAGTAGCTCCATTTGAGGCTAGGTCTAAAATTTTAGAACACCTTCATGAATTTTGAACTGCTGGACACTTAGGTCGGGATAAAACTTTAGTTTCAGTCAAACGTCGCTGCTTCTGGCCGAAAAGACCTCAGATGTTAGTGTCAGTCGTGTAATAGTTGTGCCCAAGCAAAGGCAGGTCCTGGTGTGGGTCAATATTATTTACAACGATCTGTTGTTGGTTCTCCTTTTGATAGGGTTGCAGTTGACATAGTAGACATAGTAGGTCCCTGTCCAGTCACTGAGAATGGAAATGAATATCTAATTGTAATGACCAACTCTTTCCTTGTAACTAACCACACTGCCCTAACAGTTGCAGACAAATTAGTTACTGAAGTCTTCTGTCGTTTTGGAATCCCAACTCAGTTACATTCAGACCAAGGTAGAGAATTCGAATCTGAATTGCCCCCTGAGGGAACCCCGGGGTAAAGAAATAGGACCTAGTATCTCCGGCTTGCGGGGTATGACCCCTCCTAAACGGGACTGACCCTGAGGGAACCCCGGGATATAGAAATATGACCCATTCCGTGGTTGTGTGGGATTAATAAATACACAACTCGTCTTTCGGATGTGACGTAAACTCGGGTCCACGTGTTGGAAGAAATGCCACGCTTCCTGCACGTTAAAGAACCCTTGTAGCAAGCTGTTTTTGAGTGGTCCGTAGGTGATCGGCTACAAGGCTAAATTCCCCACCCTTTCGATTTCACCCTACTTTTCCAGTGGCAGTCAGAATTTCCCCATCCATGACCCTTTCTATACCCCAAAGTGATTATTTATTAACAAACTTGTTATCGTCTTGATATAGCTGAAATATTGCTCAGTAGACGTTAAACAATTTTTAATCAATCAATCAATCGAATCTGAATTGTTTTCACAAATTAATTTATTATTAAACATCGAAAAGACCCGAACTTGTCCCTATAGGCCACAATCTGACGGTCTAGTAGAAAGGATAAATAGAACTCTTAATTCAAATGTTAACAATTTTTGTTAATAAAAACCGAATTGACTGGGATGACCATCTCCCCTTTTTATTAATGGCCTATAGAGCTACTATTCAGGATAGTAGTGGGTTTTTACCCCACAAACTTTTATTTGGAAGGGACATGACTTGCACTATTGACATAATTTCTCGTTTTTCTTTTAAGAATAAGTAAACCTTTGCCCTGTCCAATATACTGTATGGATAAAACAAACAACATTTGAATTTGCCAATAAAAATCTCCAGCGAGCTGCTTCTCGTCAAAAACGAAATTACGATCGTGGTGCAAAACCACGTACTTTTGACGAGGGACGAGGGTAGTTTTGTGTGGAGATGGTATCCTCCTAAAGCGGGATTAAAGTTCGCAAAGGGGTGTCCCGGTCCATTTTATGTTGAAAAGTAAATAAGTGATGTTTTGTACAAAATAAAGTAATTGCCTGAATCTAACTTTTTAGTTGTCCATGCAGATCATTTAAAACCCTACACAGGTCGAAATTTGCCAACAGGCTGGGAACAACATGATATTTTAGAATTTACCCCTGATTTTGAAGAATTACCAGATGGACATTTATTTGATTCCGACGAATTACATATTTTTGCTGACTCCCAGACTTCTATTGAAGTACCAAATTTTGATACTCCAGAACCCAGGGAAGATACTTTACCCACTCTACAAACAGAGTTTGTAACCCCTTCCCGAAGAACACGCTGTGGTCGATCAATCCGGAAACTAATAAAGTATTCCCTTACTTTATAATCAGTTTTTGGGAAACTCAAATTTTGAAATATGCAGTCAATTGAATACATGTTAATAGTTTTATATTGTAACAGATATAATGCATAAGGGATGACACCAGTTAGTCACCCCTTAAAATTTGGTGGTAGGAATAGATTTAGTACTACTATCCAATATAATTCTAATCTTTTGAAAAGCCTAGGTATGTTCGAAGTCTGAATGTCTTAAATCTGTAATTATAGTAAAGATGGCTGTAACTGACTTTGCTTTTAAGAAACAAATTATTATTTTTGTCTTATTGTAGGGATGTGATAATTTAATTGCATTTCCGAAGTTATAGTAGGGATATGATGGATATTTGTATTTCCGAAAATTACAATCTTTGGACATGAAAAGAGATAAAAATGAATCATGAAATGTGTAGTTTTTTTTATTTTTTATGTACACTAACAAACTCTTGAGAGTTAATTCAAACCTATAGTGCGCAATATAGGTACGTTTAGTTAACGAATAAGATTTTTGTATATGTTTTCCGAATTAAGAAGGGTTCCTAGTCTAGATTCAAAATATAAAACATACCAATACTTCCGACAATGAGTAGGGGTATTTGGTCTACCGATTATTTTATTCGATGTTGGTGTACATATTAAAACATGACACATACGAGATATCGAACATTTTATTCGTTTATACTTGGGAAAATAAAGTACCCGTTATAAACAATGGATATTGAACAACACAAAAGTAAATTTAATTATTTAATTTTAGATACAGTAAAACCAGTCATGGCCGAGATAGATATTGATCTTAATTCTCATGAAATAATGGAGTTAGACAATGACATAAGACAACCGTGGCCTGACGATTGGATGTCGTGCGAAGTCGATGGCTGTACTTAACACATTTTCTTGTCTTACAATAGCTATATAAAACATTGGAAGAAGATCCATTATGTGACAATAAGTATCAAATCTTGTGCGAAATGTTCTCAGGAATTCATAAGCAATAAATTACGTAAACATTTAATAAATTTTCATAAACAAAAGGGAACATCAATTGAAGTTCAAATGGAAAAAGCTAAAACAAGAAAAACCAAATAACCTTTTCATTGATCCAAAAGGAGAAATACTTAGAATCCAAATAAAATAAAAATCATATTTTTTAATAGAAAGTTAATTGATAAAAACCTTAACTGTTTTAAATACTATATTTTAGAATGTCAGACGATATCAGTGTTGCACCTTTTGTACAACTAGAGGTCAAGGACCCAAGACTGGTATGGCCCTCACAGGTTATGAAATGTGAGGTACCAGGATGTATTGATTGATTGAATGAATGAATATTGTTTAACGTCTACTCAGCAATATTTCAGCTATATCAAGACCAGGATGTATTGACACCCATTTCAATTCTTATATAACTCATGTGAGACATGGGAGCATAAGGATGAGAAGATGTCAGCGTATACAAACAAATGCACGAGAGATTGCAAAGAGACAGAGAGAGAAATATTTAAAGAACCACAACCAGATCCACAACTCTGTAGGGGACATCACGTGGAGTTTGATTTTAATAACAATATTGCGAAAGTGGTGAAGCGTTGGTAACAAAAATAGTTTTGTGATGTGACTTCCTGGTGCTGCTCTTTATTTATTGGTGGAACACTTTCTATTTATTTATGACGTTATACATGATATTTCATATTTTGTTATAGTTGTTATATAAATATGTATTTTTTAAAGAACTAATTAATTTTATTTGAAACAAGAAAATAAGTTTGTTCCAGGAGGAACGTGGCAGGGTCGCGTGTTATTCATAACTAAATGATAAATCATATACTTAGAGATGTGTTTGTACCTGAATCATATTATTTGGACATTCTAATCTTACATTCTTTTTACTTTAGTTGCATTTTGCTCATCAGTTTAGATCAGATCTATGGTAATTTCATTTTGGAACTTCAACACGTTTAATTTTCTTGATCTGTTTTCATTTCGGCGGAAATAGATTTTATCTACCTTACTTTTGAAACAATTTTTCTGATTGGTTACTATAACTTAGAAATATTTCATTGATAAATTATAGTAAATTATCTCCCTTTAAAATCTGTGTTTGGATGGTACGATTTTATTACAGGTGTCTCGATATTTTAATTGGATAAAAACCTATTTTAGGTTGAATAAATGTTTTGGTTTGGATTTTATACATATATATTTGATACAGTTAAATATTTGTTATTCTGCTGTTTCCGTTTATACCAAATGCACTCTTCTTTATATTTTCCGTAAGAGTTAAATCCAACAATGGGTGAATTGCCAATTACCTATTTAAGGTGTTAGGCCAAATGGATCAAATATAGATCCTCGTACGACTGTAACTTTTGGCAGCTAGTCACTCTGACTGGCAATTCAAAACTCTTACAATGAGGATTTCCGTCTCTTGTTCAGACTTTCATTATTGTCTTACCTTTTAAGATTAAACATGTAACTGACCAGAAAAAGGACTAATTTTTAATTCTTATTTTTGAAACGTCTAGAATCAAAATCTGTTCAGTCTGTTAAATAAATTATGTAGGAAGGGTATTAAATATTGACATATCCACCACACAGTGTTCTTTGGGAATCCTATTTTTAGTACGTTGCCAGTATTATTCGCCTGTCACATGTTCTTTAATTTATTTTGAGTTTAATATTTTTACATGATACCTTTTTGAAACATTTATAAACATTAGTATTACTTATTTTTGCTAAATCTACACAAGTTTGGCTATTTACAATTGTTGAAATATCTTTGTTTATTAAATTTATAAAACTTATTAAATAGTTGTGTCTTTTTGCATGTGTCATAAAGAAAGAATTGAGCCAGTCATATCTTCAGGGGGTGTAATATGAAATCCATATTACACGGGCGTGTAATATGAAATCCGTATTACATGGGGTAAAATATGGATTTTTCATAATGGTGACTCATGATTTTCCACTTCATGAAATAAACAAAGATTAACATATTTCAATATAATTTTACCGACTCAAGTTATAAATCAATTTATTTATTTGCTGGGACCAAGCAACATTTTTGCGGATTTTCAGTGTACACCCGTCACAAGTTTCTTACTTTTATGATGGTGTTCTAGTTAATGACCCGCATTGTTATAAAAATACTTTTTGCGAAGAAAAAATAAGCAATGTTAGCAAAGATTAAGCAAGAAGTTCACCTCGAATCAATTTTCAGCTATTTCAGAACACTTTACCAAAGTATTTATCACACACACGGATAAGCCATGACGAAACCACAATGTCATTTGCATGATCTTGTGAAAAATATTGCAAAGAAATTCACTTACAACTTTCAGTACGACTGTGCTTACCGTTCATTGAAGATCTTATGGTGGCTTTGAGTTGTTATTACTCCCCTTTGGATCGCTGTCTCTTTGACACATTCCCCGTTTCCCTTTTTTTTCATTTAATGATAGGAGATACAATTCCATTAACTGTCTTTTCCGTTTGAAATACCCTGTCTATTGATTGATTGATTATTGTTTAACGTCTACTTAGCAATATTTCAGCTATATCAAGACGAGAACAAGTTTGTTAATAAATAATCAGTTTGGGGTATGGAAAGGGCCATGGGACGGGAAATTCTGACTGCCACTGGAAAAGTAGGGTGAAATCGTCAGGGGCGGGGAATTAAGCCTTGTAGCCGATCACCTACAGACAACCCCAAAAAGAGCTTGCTACAAGGGTTCTTTAACGTGCATGAAGCGTGGCATTTCTTCCAACACGTGGACCTGAGTTTACATCCCATCCGAAAGATGGGTTGTGTATTTATTAATCCCGCACAACCACGGAATGGGTCCTATTTCTATATCCCGGGACCCTCGGGGTCAGCCTCCGTTTAGGAGGGGTCACACCCCGCAAGTCGGAGATACTAGCTCCTATTTCTATATCCCGGGGTTCCATCGGGGTCCTCTGTTAGGAAGACTCATTCTCCAAGCTCAGAGGATGCTGCGGGTCTATTTATAAGCCGGGACCGCGCACGGCGGCCCTGTCTATTGAATAAGAAACACCAAACAATTGAGAGGATGTTGGAATCACACACGAAAGAAAAAAAAATGAGGTGGCAAAATCTTTTTTTCCTGGCTTTAGCCTATACTCATAAGTATACATTTTATTGTTTCATTTTAGCAAATATTGAGTAGCTTACATTGAAATTGTTTAACATGATAAATACAAAATACCTAAGTTACTGTACATTTAGTTATGATGTTCAAAAATGAAACCAAAATGCTCCCTTTGAAACAAATTCCGTTGAAAACGATCGACATAGATTAAATTACGCTAATTTTTACAGTTGAATAATTTAGTTTGACATGATTTCATTTTATATGTAATAAAGAAACCTGATTAAAACTGGTCAATAGTTGAAGTATATGATAAATAGTTTATGTTATTACCTAATTGTATTGTTTTATATGTTTTATCAAGTATTTTGTAGTCGGAACTATTTTGGAGATTGTTACAATTAAGTGTTCAATTTCACGGTGTTCTATTGCCTGGTATGTTCTATTTCATGGCTAGTGTGATTGGTCAAAATGATTTCATCATGAATATTCATTGCCGTTCTATTGCCTGGCTACTGTGATTGGTAAAAAAAAATCGTGAACATTCATTACTGTTGTATTGCCTGGCTACTGTGATTGGTCAAAATAATTTAATGAATATTCATTGCTGTTCTATTTCCTGGCTAATGTTATTGGTCAAAACCATATTGATTTTAGTGAAATGGACCTTTTTTGCGTTGACACCTTTGATGGAATTTTATTTCTACTAATGTTCTTTGTAATAAACCTCAAATTATTGATATTGTGAGAAATACCACAAGACCAGTTGAACACAAAAAAAAATTGCCAGAGTTCTGACTGACAGAGACCAGAATTATTTTCCCTTGGCAATGGAAACGGCTCAAGTGTTCTATTGCCCTCAGCCGTTGGCTTCGGGAAATAGAACACTGAGCTGTTTCCATTACCTCGGGAAAATATTCTGGTATATTGCCTGGCTACACATTAAATAACTGTATAATATGGCATTTTTCATATCATATCCCATATCATCCATTTTTCATATCATATCCCATATCATCCCTCGACCCATATTAGCCCTCTGGCTTATATGGTATGGGATATGATATGAAAAATGCCATATAATAATCTCTATTTATCAAATTTATAAAACTTATTAAATAGTTGTGTCTTACTGCTAGCTGTTTATATGACTCAGAGCCCAGAGGTTCGAACTCGTCTGAAGAGCCAGAATATATAGACGCTATAGCCTCACTTGGCATTCGTCGTAATATTTTGTGGATTTCTTATTGGAGGTTTAGTGGCTAAATCAGACTTTCAGTAAACTCGAGGGAACGGTGACCCGGCCCCTCCTGTTACACTAGAATTAAATTCAAGCCTTGTTATAATTATTATTGTTCGGCACCGGGGCTCCGACTACAGGGTTCCAGTGTTTGTCCCTATGTGGTAGATGAGGAAATGACCTGTCTATACAGGGTAGTCGGATCGTGAAAAAAAATATATTGTAACTGTACATAGCATTTCAGGTGCACTGAGTGTCAAAAATATTTTAGCTGATAATCGCATGTGACGATAAATCGTTTATAGAGTCATTAAACATTTCTGCCAATGACAAACAGTGGCGTACCTAGAATTAAATGAAGTGTAGTCACGGCGAGAGGTCTGGGCCGCTTAAGGTCCTCAGCGGGTCCTGGTGGGTGGACCAGAGTTTGGAGCCCCCCGGAAGCTCGAGCGATTTATGAAAACTGAGATGGGTTTAAGCTCACCTGGCCATGCCAGAGTGAGATATTGCCATCACTTGGCGTCCGTCGTCCGTCCGTCGTTGGCTCACTTTAAAAAATCTTCTCCTCTGAGAACACTGGGTCAAATGGAACCAAACTTCAACTGAATCATCACCAGCGTATCTAGTTTCAAATTTATTTTGCATGTCTTAGGTCAAACAACATGGCTGCCGTTAATAAAAATAGAACATAGGGGTAAATTACAGTTATGGCAAATAACTCAAAAACCGTTACAGATATAAAAAATCTGACAAGGGTAAAAATGAGTAGCATGAGAAGATCTACCCATGCTGAAAATGTGAAGAAAATCTGATGACCCGTCGAAGAGTTATTGTCCTTTTTCCGTAAAATTTTCAAAATTTTTATGTTTTTTAATTTTTATTAAAAAAACTATAACATATAGAGGTTAAGTTTTAATTGCAAAAATGTTCAGCATGTTAAGATCTACATACATGGAAATTTTGAAGAAAATCCTAGTACCTATATATGAGTTGTGGCCCTTTTTGGTCAATTTTTTTGTGATTTTATACTTTTTGTTCTTTATTTCAAAAACACCTTGCGATAGAAGTCAAGTTTAAATTCCAAAAATGTTCAGCATGTTAAGGACTATATTTTATTGAACACGTTAAAGTTCTCTTCCAAGATGGACGTCAGCGGTGACCTTAGTTTACTATTTGACCTAATGGGAAAATTCATACAAAGAACTTGAGAACCACCAAATGGATTTTAACCAAACTTGGCATGAATCATCAGCCCTGGGGTAATGGTAATGTGTAATGGTAATGTTATGCAGCAATATTCTGTGTAATGGTGATGTAATGTGTGATGTGCCATATTTTGCATTACAAGTAATGGTAATGTAATGTATTACTGACATAAAATGGGCAGTAATGCACATTACTTTCCATTTCTTTTACATTACTTCCAGTATTTGATCTTTTGTGTTTATTGTTTTCCCGCCGTGCGCGGTCCCGGCTTATGAATAGACCCGCAGCATCCTCTGAACTTGGAGTACGAGTCTTTCTAACAGAGGCGACACGTTTGCCGTGTGTCGAGACCCGTGTCGATGGTTGACGAGATCCTGGTAGGTGCGAGCCTGTGTTCAGACTCCGTCTTCGGCCATTAAATACCCGTTGGGCTGAGAATACAGGATCAATATCTTACTTTGGCTCTGATATCATCTAAACGGGAGGTCGGATTGGCCCGGTCCGATCAATCGGCTGGTCACGCCAAGCCCTCCAGTAAATCTTTCAAATTTGAGTTCAAGTTAACTTGTGTGTAATATTTTGTCTTGATTTTAACCATCAATACAGTGTAGGGGTACTGGAGAAACCGGTGGCTCATGGGTCAGTCAAGTAGTACGCCTTCCATCACTGCCTGATGGTTACGCTCCACTTGAGTATACCATCTTTGGAACACTTGATACTTTCTGGTGGAGATCCCTAGAATCAAAGTATCGCCCCTGTTGGCACTCCGTGGTGGGTGGGTGACAAAGATGGTGAATCTCCTTTCTTATTACATGGCATTACAAACCCCCCAAAACCAACCTGTTCCAAATATAAAAAATAATCTACTGATTCCATCCCAGGAGTTGAAGATAACAGTTGGACTGGATCACCTGATAAACCAATATCAAAATCAACCCTTTTGCTATACAAAAGACTATTCAAAGCATTGCTGGAACGGTGAAAAACGTGTCCAGAATGCGATCAGGTGATGTATTAACTGAAGCAATCTCTAAAGTTCAAAGTGAAAACTTACTAAAATTGTCAAAAATATTAGAATTTAAAGTTTCGGCATCCCCCCACAGAACCCTTAATAGCAGTCGTGGTATAATGAGAGATAGAAGTCAGTATCTCTCAGATCTTGATGATGATTACATTTTTAACGAACTATCATCACAAGGAGTTACAAAAGTACAAAGATTCATTTCCAAGAAATCAGAAAGCACCGTTAAACACATTTCTTTTAACTTTCAACACGCAAGTTCCTCCAACATCATTGAAAATTGGCCCATTTGGTATAAAAGTGGACAAATTCCTTCCCAGCCCAGTGAGATGCTTTACTTGCCAAAAGTTTGGACATGGTACCAACCAATGTAGGGGCAACCTGAAGTGTTTTAGATGCGGGGAAGAGGGACACCAGGGCACTGGCTGTAGTAATGCACTGAAATGTGCAAACTGCAGCGGTGAGCATATGTCATCCTCGAGAGACTGTCCACTTTATATCAAAGAAAAAGAAATTCTAAAAATTAAAACAAAAAGAAACATTTCTTACAACGAAGCCCGTCAAATTTCATCAACCAACACAGTTAAAACAGCAACTTCTTCATATGCAGATAAAGTTAGACAACGACCTTCTTTATCGCATATGGAGACACAAACAATTTTGACTTGGCCATATGACAAAGAGAATCCCCAAAAGTTGCCTGTTAAAACAGTTTCTAAAGAACAAATTGTAACCCCAACTAAATTTAAACAAAAAAACAGTTAATACAGCAACCCAGTCAACACAACCTTCAATTTCTACTAACGTACAATCGTCTCCAAAGCAAACGAAAGGTAAACATTCTTCTCATTCACCTAAATCAGCAGAACGTTCATCATCTGCCGATAAATTGAAATCAAAAAAGGCACAGAACCAAAGACAGAGCAGACATGAAAAATCATCTGTTAGCACATCTAATAGATATGAAAGCCTGTCTTCAGACGAAAACACTGGCACATCTAAAACATCCGGTTCACGCCAAAACCGTGGTAGGATGTTAGCATTTGGGGACCATTAGATTCCCACATGGATACATCCGAACCGGATAACAACATCGAAAGTAAACGACCACACAGTAGGTCTTCGTCTGTTAGTGGTCCATCGTCTCGTCATCCTTCGGCTTCCCGAAAGGGAAATATCTCACCAATACGACTAAAATGAACAATATAATTCAATGGAATTACCGAGGTTTTAAAACTAATTTTATTGAAATTACTTTATTAATTCAAGCTTTTAATTCTGCGGCATTTTGTCTTCAGGAAATGCACCTGAAGAAAAGTGATACGTTAAATGTAAAGAACTACTCCCTGTACAGCACTTATGTACCTGAGAATGAACGAGCTGCAGGCGGCTCAACCATTCTTGTCAACAACAATATTGTCCACAGTACTGTTGATCTAATTACCGATCTTCAGGCTGTTGCAGTGAGAATTTCTTTAGATAAAACGATCACATTATGCTCTGTATATTTACCACCTAATTTCAACCCCAGTCTGAGTCAACTTAAAAACTTGACAGACCAACTGCCCTCCCCAAATATAATAATGGGTGATTTCAATGCGCACAATCCATTGTGGGGCAGTTCAGCTTTGAATGACAGAGGTAAAAAGATCGAAGACATGATGTCGCAGGAAAGTCTATGTATCTTTAATGACGGTTCAAACACCTATTTACATCCTCGAAATGGGGCTTACTCAGCTATAGACCTAACTATAACTGACCAATCTCTACTATTGGACTTCTCCTGGAAAGTACACGACGACTTATGTTGTAGCGATCACTTTCCGATCATTCTTCAACATCTTTATTCTACTACCGGAGAAAAGCCACAGCGCTTTAAATTTGATAAAGCTGACTGGTCTCTCTATGAAAATTTATGTAGAGAAGAATTGAAATCTGAATTGTTGAAGATGTTTTTGATCCCTTAAATCTCTTCAGTGAAAAAATACTTTCCATTGCAGATAAATCTATGCCGAAAACCTCGGCAAACCCAAAACGGCCTGGGAAACCATGGTTTGACGATGACTGTGATGATGCTCTGACAAATCGTAAAAAGGCAGAGCAACTTTTCAATAAACATCCAACGACGAACAATCTTGGCAATTTTCGCGTTTTTCGTGCAAAAGCTCGAAGAACCTTTAAACAAAGAAGACGCACTTCTTGGCGCAACTTTGTCTCTAAATTAAATTGCCACACCCCTATGAACAAGGTATGGAATATGGTACAAAAAATCAAAGGTGAAAATAGGTAAGCTAATGTCCATCACATTAAAAACGGACAAAATATTTTAACATCTGAAAAAGATATTGCAAATAAAATTGGAGAAATTTTGAAAAACATTCCTCTTCTAAAAATCTAGGACCCACATTCCAGAGAATTGAAGAACAAAAGGAATGAAACAAACTTAACTTTAAATCTAAAAATACAGAGGAATACAACAGATTATTTCCGATGGATGAACTGAAACAATCCTTGGATAAGGCACATGACACGGCATGTGGCCCTGACGATATCCATTATCAACTCCTCAAACATCTTCCTTTAACAACTCTGAAAATTCTTTTAAACCTTTTTAATAAAATTTGGGAGACAGGGAAACTACCACCTATGTGGAAACAAGCAACTATAGTACCTATTCCAAAATCGGGTAAATATCATTCCGAACCATCTAATTACAGACCACTAGCATTAACTAGTTGTGTCTGTAAGACAATGGAACGGATGATAAACAACCGTCTTGTTTGGTATCTAGAATCGAACGGTCTTCTGTCGAACATCCAAAATGGATTTCGACAAGGTCGTACAACAATAGACCATCCAGTTCGATTCGAAACATTTATCAGAAATGCATTTTTAAGAACATGCAGTGTCTATCTTTTTCGATATTGAAAAAGCATATGACACAACATGGAAATATTGTATTTTAAAAGATCTTTTTGATATGGGGTTGAGAGGAAGTTTACCAAATTTTATTGAAAATTCTCTCAAGGATCGTGAATTCAATGTTAGAGTCAATGTTGTCGTGGCAAAAACATGAATAATATAGAACGCCAATTGCAAATATTGCTTTTTGTAACGCAGAGCGCTACAGATGTCCCCCAAACGAACATTGTTAATGTTTTCCACAGTTTCCATGGCAACAGCAGCATCTATGAGATTTCTGAGACTTAGCATTAACTAACTACACGTCAGATAACTATCGGTAAAATTTCATCCAATTGAACCACTTTGAATTGTCCTGTCTTTTTCCATTTTCATGGCAATAGAAGTCATCACATATAAAAATTTTGAGGCTTTAAATCATTTCTACACATGTCAGACAACCTTCCCGTAAAATTTCACCCAAATTGGAGCATTTTAAATTTCCCGCCTTTTTTCCGTTTCCATGGCAACGATCGCCATTTTGAAAATTTCAAAACCAAGATCAATTCTATGCATGCTAGGCAACCTTACTGTAAAATTTCATCCAATTCTGAGCCCTTTGAATTTCCTCCCTTTTTTCCGTTTCCTTGGCAACGGTCGCCATTTTGAAAATGTTGAAATCAAAAATCAATTCTTTGCATGCTAGGCAACCTTCCTGTAAAATTTCATCCAATTCTGAGCACTTTGAATTTTCCCCGCCTTTTTCCCCGTTTCCATGGCAACGATCGCCATTTTGAAAATTTTGAGACCAAAAATCAATTCTATGCAAGCTAGGCAACCTTCCTGTAAAAATTCATCCAATTCTGAGCATTTTGGATTTTCCCGCCTTTTTTCGGTTTCCATGGCAACAGTCGCCAATTTGAGACCAAAAATCAATTCTATGCATGCTAGGCAACCTTCATGTAAAATTTCATCCAATTCTGAGCACTTTGTATTTTCCCGCCTTTTTTCCATTTCCATAGCAACGGTCGCCATTTTGAAAATTTTGAGACCAAAAATCAATTCTATGCATGCTAGGCAACCTTCCTGTAAAATTTCATCTAATTCTGAGCACATTGAATTTTCCCGCCTTTTTCCCGTTTCCATGGCAACGGCCGCCATTTGGAAAATTTTGAAAGGTTTCTGCACATCTACTCATCTAGGCCAACATTCCTGTGAAGTTTCATAAAGTTTGGACCAATAGTTTCTGAGAAACGTGTCGGACAAGAATTGAGCGGAAGAAAGATGAAGAAAAAACAAAAACTAACTAGTATTAATTGTGTTTGGATGCAAACACAAGAAGTCTCCCAAACGAACTCCCTTATCAGAAATCAAAGGCTTTATATGAAATCCACAGATTTTAAACAACCTTCCTATCATATTTTATTCATTTCTGAGCACTTTGGATTTTCCCATCTTTTATTTTATCTGTTTCCATGGCAACGATCACTAATTTGAAGTCTTGGAGACAAGAAATCAATTCTACAAACGTTTTGCAACTTTCCTGTTAAATTTCATCCAATTCTGAGCACTTTGATTTTCCCACTTTTTTTACCGTTTCCATGGCACCGGTCACCCTTTTGAAGTATTGGAGACCGGAACTCAATTCTACACATGTTAAACAACTTTACTGTTAAATTTCATCCAATTCTGAGCACTTTGATTTTCCCGCCTTTTTTACCGTTTCCATAGCACCGGTCGCCCTTTTGAAGTCATGGAGACCAGAACTCAGTTCTACACATGTTAGGCAACCTTCCTATAAAATTTCATCCAATTCTGAGCACTTTGATTTTCCCGCTTTTTTTACCATTTCCATGGCACCAGTCGCCATTTTGAAAATTCCAAGACTTGAATGCACATCTTTGGACGGGGTTCCATCCTCCTATGATGTTTAATGGGGGCCAAAAACAGTGAAAAGCATTCAAAATGTCATTTTTCCTATAGAGTTACTATGGACGACCCAACCCCTTCTTAAGCCCCCCAAATGTACCCTTAATGCACCCCCTTTGGAAAATGGTTTGTTTCTTGCACAACTAGATATATAAGGCCATCATCATACAAAGTTTGAAAGTCATAGGTGTAATAGTCTCGGAGATCTGGTTCGGACAAAAGTGAGGCGGAACACGGAAGAAAAAGAATAATAAGAAAAAAAAATTATAACTGTATCAGGATGCTGATACAAAAGTCTCTCAAACGAACTCCCAAATCAGAAATCCGGGCTACAAATCACTTCCACACATCGTTGGCAACCTGTCTGTAGAGTTCAATTCAATTCTGAGCACTTTCAATTTTCCCGCCTTTTTTCTGTTTCCATGGCAACGGATATAATTTTGAAGTCTTGGACACCGGAAACCTTTTCCCTATGTTCTTAGCAACCTTGCTGTAAATTTTCATCCACTTCTGAGCACTTTGATTTCCCCCCCCCCTTTTTGTCGTTTCCATGACAACCAGTGCCATATTGAAGTCTTGGACATCGGAAGCCTTTTCCCCATGTCTTAAGCAACCTTCCTATAAAGTTTCATCCAATTCTGAGCACTTTCATTTTCCCGCCTTTTTTGCCATTTTCATGGGAACCGGTGCCGTTTTGAAAATTCCAAGACCTGTTTGCATCTTTCGGGATAAGGATCCATCCTCATGTGAAGTTTGGTGAAGATCCGTCCATTAGATTCCGAGAAAATGGTCGGACAAATTTTGAGGGGGCGGAAGAAGAAGAACAAGAATAATGAAAATTAAAATTTATAACTGTATCAGCATCCTGATACAAAAGTCTCCCAAACGAACTCCCAAATCAGAAATCTGGGCTACAAATCACTTCCACACATCGTAGGCAACCTGTCTGTAGTGTTTCATTCAATTCTGAGCACTTTCAATTGTCCCGCCTTTTTTCTGTTTCCATGGCAACAGAATCCATTTTGAAGTCTTGGACACCGGAAACCAATTCCCCAAGTCTTAAGCAACCTTCCTGTAAATTTGCATCCAATTCTGAGCACTTTGATTTTCCCGCCTTTTTTGCCATTTCCATGGCAACCGGTGCCATATTGAAGTCTTGGACACCGGAAACCTTTCCCCATAGCCTAAGCAACCTTCCTGTAAATTTTCATCCAATTCCAAGCACTTTGATTTTCCCGCCTTTTTTGCCATTTCCATGGCAACCGCTGCCATATTGAAGTCTTGGACACCAGAAACCTTTTCTCCATGTCCTAAGCAACCTTTCTGTAAAGTTTCATCCAATTCCGAGCACTTTCATTTTCCCGCCTTTTTTCCCGTTTCCATGGCAACCGGTGCCATTTTGAAAATTCCAAGACTGGATTGCACCTTTTGGGATAAGGGTCTATCATCCTGTGAAGCCGCCGTGCGCGGTCCCGGCTTATGAATAGGCCCGCAGCATCCCCTGAGCTTGGAGTATGAGTCTTCCTAACAGAGGACCCCGAGGGAACCCCGGGATATAGAAATAGGACCTAGTATCTCATGCTTGCGGGGTGTGACCCCTCCTAAACGGAGGCTGACCCCGAGGGTCCCGGGATATAGAAATAGGACCCATTCCGTGGTTGTGCGGGATTAATAAATTCACAACCCATCTTTCGGATGGGATGTAAACTCAGGTCCACGTGTTGGAAGAAATGCCACGCTTCCTGCACGTTAAAGAACCCTTGTAGCAAGCTCTTTTTGGGGTGGTCCGTAGGTGATCGGCTACAAGGCTAAATTCCCCGCCCTTGACGATTTCACCCTACTTTTCCAGTGGCAGTCAGAATTTCCCGTCCCATGGCCCTTTCCATACCCCAAATTGATTATTTATTAACAAACTTGTTCTCGTCTTGATATAGCTGAAATATTGCTGAGTAGACGTTAAACAATAATCAATCAATCAATCAATCATCCTGTGAAATTTGGTCAAGATCCAACCAGTGGTCTCTGAGAAAACGCGCGGACAAATTTTGAAGCGGAAAGACAAGAAGAAGAACAAGAAAAACAAGTAATAACTGTGTTCGCAGAGCGAAACACAAAAGTCTCCCAAACGAACTCCCTTATCCCGCAACTGTCCTGTGAAATTTCATAAAATTCTGAACATTTGAATTTTCCCGCCTTTTTTTTGCTTTCCATGGCAACGATCGCCATTTTGAAAATTTACGGACCAAAAATCAATTCTATGCCTGCTAGGCAACCTTCCTGTCGAATTTCATCCAATTCTGAGCACTATGAATTTTCCCGCCTTTTTTCGGTTTCCATGGCAACGGTCGCCATTTTGAAAATTTTAGGTCCAAAAATCAATTCTATGCATGCTAGGCAACCTTCCTATCAAATTTCATCTAATTCTGAGCACTTTCAATTTTCCCGTCTTTTTACGGTTTCCATGGCAACGGTCGCCATTTTGGAAATTCCAAGACCGGAAGACACATCTTCTCCTTGGCTTCTACCAGCATATGAAGTTTCATGAGGTTCCGGTCACAGGTCTTCGAGATATGTCCCGGACAAAAATTTTACGCCGGAAGAACAAGAAGAAAAAGAATAATAATAATAACTAGATTTGCAATTGCAAGCAATAGCCGATGTCACCCAGACTCCCCTTTCGATGATTCCATCTTATTCGCAGCTTCAAAATCTACCTAGAAATCAAATTTGTTGAAATCGGACAAGGTCGAACTTTTTACGCATTTAGGCCGGCATCTTGGAAACGGCGGCCATTTTGAAAATTTTTAGCGCATAGATTCCTTCCACTCATCTTACTGAACATTTATGCAAAATATGAACAAATTCCTCCAAGCAGTTCCTGAGATACAGCATCCCCCATTTTTCAACGTAAATTGGCGGCCATCTTGGAAATGGCGGCCATTTTGAAAATTTCAAGTAAACAACATATAACTTCAGATAGTGGTCCAACTTTGTGCCAAGTTTCAAGTCATTTGATCGAGCCATTTCAAAATAATCGCTCGGACAAAATTTTATTGGAAGAAGAAGAAGAAAAAGAATAATCAGAAGAAACGTAGAATAACAACATGTCACCCCGACTACGTCTGGGGTGACATAACAAGTAATAACTGTGTTCGCAGAGCGAAACACAAAAGTCTCCCAAACGAACTCCCTTATCCCGCAACTGT